>CABFWO010000572.1:184996-251124 GCA_902155825.1 Timema genevievae
AAAATAGAAAATTGTAAAGAATTATAGGACACACAGATAGGAACATGTAAAAGGTATAACATAAAGGACAAACACAGAAAAAGGACATTGGATGTGAATATATAATATATCTCTTTAAGGAAAACCTCTTTTTGCTTTATAAGGTAATTGTATTATATTTGTAAGAAGGTACAGGAAAGGTGGATAGAACCATATAAAGGGTAAGAAAACAATATGGCTTTTACAATGAAAAGAAGAACACATTTCACACTTTACATTGCTGCCACTGGACAAAAAGGTAATGGTTGCCTCTTAAAGAAAATCGATCGTCACCGCTCAATCCTCCGACCAAGGTTTCATTCTATTGGAACAAATCGGGGAGGAGTGTGAAACGCTTTCTTCCAAATATAATACAATTACCTCATAAAGTGAAAAGAGGTTTTCCTTATAGAGATATATTATATATTCGCATCCAATGTCCTTTTACTGTGTTTGTCCTTTATGTTATACCTTTTATATGTTCCTATCTATGTATCCAATCATTCTTTACGATTTTACATTTTCTCCCTTTTGTTTTGTGTTTCTTTTTTTACAACAATGCGCATTTCATACTCCTCCCTGATGATTTTTCAGAAAATGTATCAGTAACCACTGTACTGTTAACTAAATATTACCTCATTAAACGAAACTTTTTAGTTTTCTAATAAAAAAAAAAGAAATGCTTATTTTGAATAGCACTATTAAGAAACTAAGAATAATCAATAAAATGAAAATATGGTGGAACATAGGCAAGAGCTTCTAGTTATACAGGATTTTTGGAAACTTTGATAAACGTTGATGGTTTTCTACCATCTTTCTTTGTATTTTTTCCTTTTCTGATGGAGGTGGAAACTTCCTTGCAGTCAACGACCGAGCTTTCCTCATTAAAGCAGCGCTCAAACAAGACGAAGCTGACAAATTGGAAGTAGTGGGACTACTGTTAGATAATTTTGAACAGGATGAATCTGAGACAATACTGCTAAGTGTGGATTCATCTGGTAGAGACATGTAATCAATATTTTCTTGATCAGCTCTCTCACCTGTAGGGTCTGTGACAATGTCATCATTATTATCGAAATTTAAAATCTTAGAAATGCAAACAGCATTGTTGTGGTCTCTTTGTGTGATCCTAGTAGACGTCACATTATTGGACAATATTTGTCTATTTTCTCTGTTAGATGAAGTTGGAAGGATAAATGATACCTGTTTACAAGACTTGCTGCGTCCCCACATCTTGGTTCTGGCAAGGCATGACTTGGAGCTCGGAAAGAAGGTCCCATGGCTCTGAGAGCGATAGTGTCTGAATACATTGTCTCTGTGTGGGGAGCGAGGAATTCTGTAGGACATTGAACGCGTCACCATATTTTGGCTATCCAAGTTCAAATTGTCATCAACAATGAGACTTGTGCAGGAGTATGAATCTTCAGATATTTCTGCTTGATTATGAGTTGAATCACATTCCTTAAAGTTTGGCTCACAACTTGATTCCTTTGAGGTCTCCTCATTACTGTTCACTGAATAATCTTTTTTTGGTGAACTAATACAATCTGGCTTATTATTTAGGAATTTGTGATCAGAACTTCTCAAAGGAAGCAGAAAACCGTTAAAAACATTCCTCTCATTTGTAATGACATCCTCAAACGTTTCATCACAATTTTCCAAAGATGAGGACAATGTATTTGCAGCACTCAATTTGTTATGATTATTGATATGAGACCATTGTTTTAAATATGTTGAAGGATCATTTATAATGTTATTAGAAACAATGTCATGACATAATTGCTTCAAACATTTTGCAGTTGTTAATAGACTATTCAAAATAATGTTTTTTTTAGCATTGTTCAGACACAATTGTTCCAAATCCTTTGAGGATGTTGAGGAAGCATTCAAAAACCTATCAGGAACAATGTTCTGAGACGACAGTTCTGAACCTTTTGAAGAAGTTGGAGGGATATTGTTCTGAGACCACGGTATAACACATTTTGAAGATGATGGAGGAATATTTAAAAGCTTATCAGAAACATTGTTTTGAGGGAATTGTTCTAGATCTTTTGAATATGCAGAGTGACTATTCAAAATTATTTTATTAGCAATATCGCTATGGAACAATTGTTCCAAACTCTTTGAAGGTGTTGAGAAATGATGCAAAATATTGTTATCATGAACATTAGTTTGAGATAGTTGTTCAACATTTTTTGAATGAGTCGTGAGATAATTCAAAGTAGTGTTGCTATTAATATCTCTAGGAGATGAATGTTCCAAAGCTTTTGGAGGATAATTTATAGCACTGTGCTGAGACATTTGAACAGAACATGTTTCCAAAGGTGTCGGAAGTTTGTTTACATCACAATTAGTGCTTTGAGGCATTTGTTTATGTGAAATGAAGCTCTTATCAAGGCTGTATGTTTTGTTACCTTGAGATATGTTTACAAAACCTTTTAAAACTTCTGGACAATAATTCTCATCATTTTTCTTTGTAGTGCTTGGACAAGCTTGAATGTTATATATAATGCTATTAGTAACAATGTTTAAGGAAAGGTTCTTTCCACATTTAGAACTATTCAACAATGATTTATCAAGACTATCCAAACAATTATAGCTAGTTTTGGAAACCTCTTCAGATTCTTTCAAATAGTTTGTTTTAATGTTACCTTCAAGAGTATTTGCACATGCAGCTAATATCGTATTAAGGCTTTCTTGAGGAGTGCTTGTGACTCGAGACTGTTCAACAGGATTGTTTTGTGCAGGTTCCATGTCCAATGATGAGTAGTCACTATCTTCAACTGACCCTTCCGACCAAAAAATGTCTGTATCTTTGACATTATTATTAGAAAATTTACTTCTTTTACAGTTACTTTTAGTTTTCAGATGTGAAGAAGATGAAGACACTGATTTGCTGCAGTTGAGCTCAGGATGCTTGCGCTTCACACCTTTGAAAAAAAAAATCATATTTCATATTAGTGTATTAATGGTTTGGAGGAACAAATTAATTTTTATATCTTACGAGGATGTAATACAAAGCAAGTGAACATTTACAAGAAAAAAGGAAAAAGCAAAGAAGTGTGTGTTTTTTTAACAAAAATAATTAATTATTTAATTGTTTACTTATAAGTAACATAATTATAATTTAGGGGTGTGTGAAGCTTAGAAACTTTGACTTGACTTAAAAAAAAGCTAAAATACCATTTATGTTCTGTTATTGCTATTTTTAGGTGTTATATACATAAGAAATTAATGTTTGTATGAAATAATCTAAAGTCAGGGTTCTTACAGACATATGAAACATAAATTTAAGGACTTTTCAAGGACTCTTAAAGGACTAAAACTGTTACTTCTCGTACTGCCTAGAACTAAACATGTCAATAAAAGAAATTATAAACCGTATCAAATTTTAATAGATGGAAAACAACAGCTTTTCACTAAATTTAATTAACATAGAGGACCATAAAAATAGTAATTTAAAAACTTTGTTTTCACTTACTTCACTCGCCTTGGTTTATTGGTTAGTGCAGTATATATTGTAGTATGGCTATAACAGGAATTTGTGCACTAAGGTGGATGGAAGATGAACTAATAGTTATCAGCGGGAATTTTAGTGCAAAACTGTAACTTTAAGTACTTAAAGTGTTAATAGGTAGTCAAATATTCTAAAAGAATTAATACAAATGACAGTTTTAAAGCCACTTACAAAAAAATAAATAGCGAATGCACATGAATTGAGATTTTTAAATATAGGAAAAAAAAGAAAACAACCCTGTATTTCATCAACAGGTGTTAATGCATTTGTCAGAGAGGTTAACATTGTTTGCCTTTACCCCTTTAGAGATCCAATCCCATGGGTGCAACTATCTCTGAGCCGATGACGCGATAACAAATAAAACAAAAGCAGCGGGAAGAGCAGCAGAGAGTAAAGTAAAGAGACAACAGCTAACGCTTGATCAAAGAGGATGCGCTAGATATTTACCGCCCCAGTGCTTCTTAAATCACGGTCTTTACAGCCACTCTTGACAAACATTTCAAAAATAAATATTGAAAACTGGAAATTCCAGGACTTTTCAAGGCCCAGAGCAATTTAAGGACTTTTCCAGGCCCTGAACAAAGACCCACTAAATTCCAGGTCTTCCAAGGACCGTATGAACCCTGTAAAGTAGTAGAATTGTAAGTTGTGGTAATAACTTGATTTATCGAATTAGAATGGAATATTAGAAACAATTGTGAAATAAAACAAATACTAAGTAATTATAAAACTAAACATAATTTAATATTTTTTAAACACATGTCAATTAAGCAAAACTATTCAAACTTTGATTCAAATTAAAAAGTAGATTTCTCACACACCCTTGATATGATTAATATTATAAAAGGCATGTTTTTGCGATTATATTGATATAAATGTTAATGAATATAGTATTTTTACACTCATGTTACAAGTGTTTTTTGACAAAGTCAATACCAAACTCCTGATTGATAAAGCTTTCCTTGACCAAACTAAATCATTTAGTTTCAACCGCAACCCTGGTGTTGTGAAAGAAATTATACCGGCAAAGGTTTCCAAAGACAATTCTCATCATCATCTACACTTTTGGGACACTTGTGCTGCTGATTTGTAAATATTTATTAGAAAAGTTGAATTTTTTATATGTACTTCTTGTTAAATTTCAGTTGGGTGACCTTGAAGCTAGATTAGGAAAATATCATGTACCATTTTACAGTGACGAGTTTAAAAGGACAGTTTGAACCAGGACAAACTTAAAAATCAAGTTTTTTCGACAAGTGGGTGGTAGCATTAATCCCGAATGTAGCTGAGGCTGGCCGATTGGTCTCGAGCTGAGCCACCCTTTTTAGATGAAACTAATTCAAGCTCATCCTTCCTTTCAAGACTGTCCACTACTGGCCAACTCGGCTTATGTTTCCAAGTAATACTTTAAAAGTTATTACTGAAAAAAACCTGTACAATATATAATTACTTACTCTGAATCCTTTTATTTCAATAAATAGGCGAGGTTTCATGATTGACTTGGTTACGTATTGGTATCGAGGTTTACGACCAAGTGGTTCTGACTAAGGTGGAGACTGAAAACTTTGAAGTGTTTTTCTAAAACAAAAATGGTGGTTGGGGTGGAGTAGATCTATCAGCTGGTAGGTGAATGTATGTAATCCTACGATATGTACTGCAAATCAACAAAAAATGAGCTATTTAATTTTATTCTTAGTTAGATTGATGTTTATTTTGACTAGTCCTAATATTTACACAACATATAAAGCTAAACATATCTTCACAAAAATATCTTTAAGAAAACATGAGGTATGTATGTAATATTAAATAGGCCCAGATCATAAAGTACTTTTTCTTTTTTCCATAAATGAACAGTTTTTAAGTACCTACTTACTGCCATGTATTTCTAGCTAGTAATTGCTGTCCATTTTAATTTACAAAAACTTAAAATTCATTGACTAGGAAGTTACATTCGTTTAAATCTAACATAAAAAATGATGATGTTTTGAAATTGGCGCACAAATTCTTGGCTCATTGGTCGTAGCTATACTCTTTAGTCTGGTCTAGAAAAACGTTACCAAACTGAGCTCTGTTATCGTCTTGCTCATAAACATTTTGTTAACATCGACACCAAGTCAACCGCAAGAATGCTGTGGTCGTAAACATTGATGCCAGGTCAACCGCAAAAACACGGCTTATGTTTACATTTTTTTAGTGGCTAATTTTACTACCTGTCTGGGTGAGATGGGGATGAGTAAGGTAGAATTTTGAAGGCCAGGCCCCATCAACATTTTTATCACAGATTTTTTATTTATTTCTTTTATTCTATAAANACACACATGAATATGAAGTGGAACACCATTCTCTACACACAGTGAATTAGTGGATTCGTTACACAGTATTCAAGTCAAGATTATTCATTCCTCGCTTCAAACGTCATGTAAGGTTAGTACTAGTGTTAGAGTGATCGAATATAGAAGCTGAGCAGGGCCAGCTCTAAGAGAAATCACACCCAGTGTGAGAAGTATCTCAAGGTCAATCCCCTCCCTACCATTCTGGTGCGAGCTTTACACCAGCCTGAGCTGGCCTGCTATGCGATAAAGGTGGTCTGCACTTTGTTTTATGTGTCTGTGTTTTAATACTTCATGTTAAGACCCAAGAAGACGACGCGTTAAAATTATTCATTAAAATTAATAAAGTAGAGTCTTTATTAAAAACTCTGTTCTCTTCATTAAAATGGCAGAAAAAACTGGAAATTAAAAGGTGACCTGACACATAAGCTTAATTATGTTACAGTTATGCAGGTGGATGGAAAGAAAAAAATAACTTTTACTAATGTTTTGTTTGATAAACAAATGATGTTGTGAGAGAAGAACAGAGCTTATTTTGATTTTATTGTTTATTATTTGGTGGTGAGGGGTTGTGGACAATGGTAGGCTGTAAGGATCTTAAAGAATTAAGAGATTTAAAAAACATAAAGAATATGGAATTCATTTGGAAAATATATTCAAGTTTAAAACATTTGGAACAGAAAATATTGCATCACAGATGGATTCCATGGTCCAAATTTCAGTCCAAAAACACAATGAACAGGTGTAAAAAAATAGGGATATATTAGGAAGATTAATAAAATACTGTGGTACTCATGAACTGGCATTAAGAGACAGAAGCGTCCAACTTCTGTACAAGTAATGTCATCACTTGATAAGTTTAATCTAAAACCTTTGTTATTTTATTCTTTCGGTTTGTAGATTTGTTTAAAGCTTCTGTAATTCTAGGGATTTTTTAAAATTATGAGAACTTAAATGAATTGAATATGTTGACACATGATGAGGAAAAATCATTACCCATAATCTTTGACCTGGCCTCACCAAAAATAAAGATCACACTTCGCCACTGTTGAGGACATGTATCTGAGTGAGTGAGCATAATGATTTTGGGAAAAACACACTCAATACATCCGGTCAGTGTACCTTCATGTTTTCTAAAGCTTAGGAAACCTGTTTAATATCCTCAGATGAGACCATTGGGGAAAAAAATAAAATCTGAAAGGAATAAATAATAGAAAATTGAGAGGCAATGTTCGCTACCTCAACAATACTTTGTACCATATTAAAAAGGTGACCTGGTGGTCTAGGGGTAAGGTGTCAGACTTCTGTGCTGAGGGTCCGGGGTTCAATCCTTGGTACCGGCACAGATTTATCTGATTGCCAAACCCTTCCTTCACCTCTGACAAGGTGTGTATTAATCACAGCTTGTGAATGTGAGGAATGCCAGGCCTTCACCGTGGTTCGGATTCCACGTTAAACTGTAGGTCCTCCATTTCATCTCACAATCACCCTACCATTACACATTAGCGTAAGTGCGTATAACCCGAACGGGTAGTAAGACGCGGTGCTAATAATAATAATAATAACATCATATTAAATATGAATTGTTCATAAGAAACAACGTTAAAAAAAACTGTCTTTTAATGGTTGATGCAAACTTAATGAAATAATTTCTGTTTTCGGCAAGGGTAGTATTAAATTATTATAGTAGGTAGTATATAAGGTGGGTTGTTCACATGTACATCAAAGGCTTATCAAGTGGTCCACCATTGTAAAAAGTTTGACAAAAATTGATTTTTAAAACATAATAATGTCTGTAAGCAATATTGTTATATAGCTATTCAAGAGGAGCATGATGTTATAGCTCAGTCTGCAGTTTTCTGTATTTGATGGCTCAAACTATTGTGAGCCATGATTGTGATATAATAGATTACTAAATTGTTTGATTGGGGAATTTTCTAAATGTAGGTTCAAACATAAGTCACGAGCTTTGAAAATTCACCCCTTAAGGCATGATTTAAATTAGTTATTTGTGTATACAATCCTCACTGCCATCAGTTTGTGAAACCTGACCTCTTGTAAATAAGCATGTTAGACAAATCTTTCAACAATGTCCTGTTCTACTGATGTTTATTAACATAATTTTGGTGCACTTGGGTCAATGAAGAAGACTTTGGTTGTCAGTAGAGGCCTGGTGTTCACAAAAAAAAAAGCATTTTTTTTTTGTTTGGTCATACATTTTTTTTCGGTAACTAATAATGGCTTCCTATAATGATTAGTGAAACATGTGATTTTAATAGTTTGAACTTTGGTTGTGAATTAGTAATGAAACCTAACACTAAAAGTACTTGAATATATTTTTGAAACTAATTTACAGCTTCAAGTTAAATAAATATGCTAGTTTTTTCAAAGCTCTATAATTTAGAATGAGTTTTTATTTCAAATTGAGTTGACCACGGGTAATTAAATATAATAATATATATTGTTACAGAAACATATTGAAAACAGTAGCATCATGGTTCACTGAGCTAAGTAGTTAGATGTTTATTTTAATTGTTCTGTCACCAATAGGCAGGTGCTAGTTTTGTATCCAACTTAAGGATCATAGGAAATAAATTAACAGTCATGTTTATTTAATCATCACTCCAGCAAGTAAACACATACGTCATGGCAGCTGACTTTGTATCGTGTCATGTGTTCCTATTTCTGTTAAAAAAATAGCCGTAATTTGTTTGATTTATTTTGAGTTTATTTGTAATTCTAGTTTTGATTTTCAGTTTTTAAAGGATTTTAATGTTTTCATTAAAATATTTACAAGATTGTTCGTGAGGTGAAAGTTTCAGAAGTGAGTATGCGCTATAACGGTCAAGTTCAAGTTTCCCATAGAGGTGGGAGGGTAGGGTATTAGGCACGTTAAATTTTCTACACCTACTAAATATTATTTAAAAAAATATAATTTTATTCGTGGCTATATCTTTTGTCTGACAAAATAATGACCACGAATTAAGTTGTGCTTTCCAAGTAAGCTTAGCAAGGTAATTTTTGAATTCATAATATTATACTTTGTTTATGAGGGAAATATTTACCATCGAATCCAGTAAAACACCAAACCCTCGAATACTTGTCAGGGTTTGGTGGATTCGAGGATTCAAAGATTCAAGTGGCCCATCTCTAAATAAATAAATAATAATAATAATAATAATAATAATAAAAGCTCACAGACGCCTAGTTTTTATTATATAATTAAATAAAGTTTAATATTATTATGTTATATGATTATTAGCTATTGCAGTTTGATCTATTCTTCGCACGATTAAACAGCACCAAAACTATATCAAAATAAAAGGATCAACACCCAGCTTCCCACTTTTTGATAGTTTCTTGTACATCATCAACTGTTTCCAGCCTGTGGCCGGGTCAGTTTAGTGAAATGCCTCCATCTTTCTCTATCCTTCCACCACTCTTACTCCTTTAATTTCTTCCATTCTTCTCCTCTCACTTGAACACTTTCTGTTATCTGCTCCTAGCATCTTTTTCTTGGCCTCTCCTAAGGTCTTTTCCCCACTTACTTCATTTCCAACATTTTCTTCAGCATCCTTTCTTTTTCCATCCTCATTACATGTCCATACCATCTCAGTCTTTCTTTCTCTGCTATCTCATGTTCTCCTTGTACCTCAATCTTGTCCAGAGAACTTCATTTTCATGGTCTCCATTCTCCTAGTCTCTCTTACATTCAATGTTGTTGTTGTTATTATTATTATTTAGAGAACCATCGACACAAAGCGGTCATTAGGGCCTTAACATAATATGAATACATAGTAAAATCTCCGTAGGAGAGTCATATTATTCACCTGTCTCTATATTATTATTATTATTAGCACCGCGTCTTACTACCCGATCGGGTTATACGCACTTACGCTAATGTGCAATGGTATGGTGATTGTGAGATGAAATGGAGGACCTAGAGTTTAACGTGGAATCCGAACCACGGTAGAGGCCTGGCATTCCTCACATTCACAAGTTGTGATTAATACACATCTTGTCAGAGGTGAAGAAAGGGTTTGGAAATCAGATAAATCTGTGCCGGGACCGAGGATTGAACCCCGGACCCTCAGCACAGAAGTCTGACACCTTACCCCTAGACCACCAGGTCACCACCTGTCTCTATAAAAAGGTGAAAACACAATATATAAATAGGGGTATAGAAAGAATAGATCTCAATATGCGAATATACCCATTAAAGACACTCCTTAGGAGTGCTCAAATGGGCTCATAGTACAAATTGAGTGAAACACCTGCTAAAAAAACCAAAGGTGTATTACTCCAATAAAAAGACAACAGAGCACTCTTGGAATCCATGAAGATGAGAACAGAACGGTGACACGATAAAGAAGACATAAAGATTTTAAAATGGCGTATAATTTCGCTGTAAAAACAATGGATTCACCAGGTAAACCAAATTTAAAATTGTTTCCCTCCACAACAAAGGCGCATCCCACGGAGGCCCCACACTTTGAATCATCCGTGTGTATACACTTAAAACCCCGAAAGCGAGTGGAGAGGAGCTCACTAAAGATCCTCTCATATATAATAGGCAGAGTGGTTGATTTGGGGAACTTGCCAAGATCAAAATGGCATTGAGGGAGGCGTATCTTCCAGGGAAAAAATCCGCTTGGTTTGAATGAAGTTCTGATCCATGAATTGAAAATTGTTCTTTTCTAGTATAAATTTGGTGAGATCCAGAATAAATGATGTTGTAAGTGTGGTATTGATCGGACGCTTGTCGAGAAAATGTTCCACTGCAGCCAGGCTATGAACATGAGGAATGTTGTATACAATGACACAAAGTCGATGGTGACAAGTATGGTGCTTTGAGGTAAAGGTTGTGGAAGGCTATAGAGTTTTTGAAGGAAATGGTTGGTGTCTTTGATGTGGGATGGTAATACAGTAACAAATGGTCGCAGCTGTAGGTCGACATAGGCTGAAATTCTTTCTGTAAGTGATCTGCAGCTGGAGACAATAGGCCTTTCTGGTGATGGTGCGGTATCTTTGTGAATTTTTGGAAGCATGTAGAATTTAGGCGTTATTGGGTTTTTTGGTAGAATAATCTGGACTATGGGTGGAGAAAGGTTTTGTCTCTTGGTCTCCTTAGTGATGAGTTCTTGACGCTTGTTGGCAAATTGGATAGTGGAATAGTACTCAATTTTTTGGTATATGGATGAGTCTGAAAGCTATCTAAGCGCTTCTGCGATGTAATTATCTTTGTTCATTACTACTGTAGTGGATCCTTTGTCAGACAGTAGTATTAGGATGTTCTGATTTTTTTGGATGGATTTTATGGCTTTGCGGTGTTCACGAGTTAGCTTGTGGGATCATTATATATAATAGTTACTGTTGTTATAGCAAACTTAATACATATTATGAGCCCAAAGGGAAGCTAAATATTTTGAGTCTTTTAAATTTAAAATTAAACAAAACTAGCTCCAAACAATTTGATATTTTAAGAAAAGGAAGTTGAGGCAAATTTAGTAACAAATGATGATCCTAATTTTTATAAAATATTTAAATACTGTGGTGTTGATGCATATGTCCTATTTAATATATTTGAAAAAATAAAACAATTTTTTTTTGCATTACTCTGGATTTCTTTCGACTGAAAGAAATGTGTACATATAAATTTATCCAGGTAACAATAAGTATTTAAATAATTTAGATAGAGGTGATCTAAAATATCCACGGTGATTTTTAATTGATTTAATATTGGTGCACACTTTGTTTCGAATGCTTGTCTGGGACAAGTATGAAAACAAATTTCTGGACATGACCTATCAAAGGGAGTGGTTTTTTTTTCTATCGATCAAAAATTTTTAGAATTTTAATTTGAATCTTGAAAATTTGTTTGTGCTATGTAGAAAAATACTATAAATAATACTTAGCACCACGTTTTACTACCCGTTCTGGTTATACGCTTAATACTGTAAAATTTAATTACATATTGTATACATTCATTTTGGATTACAAAATTATTAGGATTAATTAAAACATATTTTTGAAGAATCTAAGAAAGTTTCTAAAAAAAAAAAGGACAGATTCAAGTGTTTTTTTTCTCTATTATTTGGAATGTAGCACTTTATAATTTTTTCAGATATGAAAGCTTCGCTAACTTAAAATAAATTAATACTTTCATCGAATTCAACTAGTTAAACAAACACATTTAAACGCTTAAACCACTTTGAAATCTATTAACAAGAACAAAATAAATAAATAAAGACAACCCTGAAATCAAATTAACTGGAAACACAATAAGGATGGCTACAAAAATGTATCAAAAAATGTCCAGATTTTTCCAGGTTTCCCAGAAAAAAATTAAACTTTTTCCCTGATAATGTTTTACTCATTTATATAAATGTAAGCTACTAAATATATAGGGAACTAATAGTTTATCCGTGACTTGTACTGACGAGTTGGTTGACAAAGGTGTCTGTCTCATCTCTGGTTTCCTAGTGATGGGAAGGTCGAGGCTCAAATAGTGACTGAATGTGATGAAGAGTTTTATCCTTAATGGTTTGCCAATCTCTCTCCATCCTTACAAAACGCTCAGAAACTAAGTAGCTGGTAGTGTTTAACTTGACTATCAATGTTATCAATTGTACACACTGTTCAATTGAATACAAACATGTATTGTATTTGATATACAATATTCAGAGTTGTGAGTTTTATAGTTTTACATACAGTCAGCATTTCAAATGCTATTCTTAAATTGACACCTTTAAATCTTCAAACATGTGTTATGGTATTTTTAATAAACTATTTACCGTTAAAAACTCCCAAGCTTGTTCTTTACCGCTTTTCCTAAGTGTGCTTTCCTAAATAGATACTCACATTAGCTAATTATTTTATATTTTCTTCAATTTACATATTTTAAAATATACAGTAGGCACCGCTTATTGTGATCATGGGTAATGTTATCAATTGGTTATTGTTATCAGTATCTTGTAGACCCGATCATTTGTATGCCTAAATATATTAAATTCTTCTTATATTGTAAGCAAAGCTTCGGTTAGTGTTATAATTTTTTGGTAATTTAAGGCCACCGACCTAAACATTTATAAAAGCTTAACATTAGAAAAAACCCCATAACCTCACTGTTTTATCATGTCTACTGCGATTCAAAAACGCAGCCTTTAGAATGTACGTTAATAGGCTGTTACCGTGTGAGTGTGATGGACAGAATGTGCCTTTTCGTTGTACGTATGCTGCCAGAGATATGAAATGCACGAGTCATAGTCTACACCAGGGCTTCTCAACCTATTTTCATCTGCGACCCCTTTGGACCAGACACATATTTTCATGACCCTTCACTCAATGTAATAAATGCAATTGGTAGTATAGTCGATTTACCGGTTTGTGCGCGTACTTTTTTTTGCATGAACCCCATTTGATGGAACCCTGATTTGCGCGAACCGTGTTTGGGTGAAAAAAGAAAGTACCTTAAATATAAGTATAGCTATATCATTAAAGAATTACATTGACTAAAAAATAGTGTATGAGAATATCAAAAATGAAAATTTCTTCAAATAATTTATTATATTAAAAATTTGTGTGTATAATATATTGAAATGCAATATATAAGTAAGAAAATGCAAAATCAAAAATGAAAATTTCTTCAAATAATTTATTATATTAAAAATTTGTGTGTATAATATATTGAAATGCAATATATAAGTAAGAAAATGCAAAATAAAAAAAAATCAATTAGTTTGTAATATCAAATTTGAATGTACCAAACAAAGTTTTAATGGCGGCTAACAAAAGATACATTTACCTTTAATGGGATGGCTTTGATTGCTTATTCTGACACAATAACTCAAATCGTGGCTTAATATTTGTCACTGCTGGTCTTATAGCGATCAAAATGTTCTTAAGCACCAAGCCAAAAAGTGTTCCAAGTTTTTCCTTAAAAATTCAAGTTTGAGATTTGAATTACATGAAAGTTCTGCAAATTCTTCTTGGGCTTTCAAAGAGAGATGCTTCACATTTCCCATCTCCACGATAAAAGGGCTTTGAATCCAATCTAATTGATTATTGTCTATTTCCGGTAGAAACTGTTTCTGAAAATTGTTTTCCAAGCATATCAAATGATCAATTATTATCTGCTTAGTCGAGTCAAAACCAAGCATTTTATCAACAATCAAATCCTCTGTATATGAAAACATTTCATTTGAGTCATTTTACACTTATTTCTTCTAAATGTCTAATTTTTTCATGAAAGCCTGAATTTTATCTTTCAGTGAAAAATATTTGTGCTCTCCCCTTGGAGAGGCATATTAAGTTTGTCGAGTTTCTCAAATAAATCTGACAGCATAATTTGCACAGCCAATTTTAATTGTGAAAGAAATTGACATATTCAGAGTTATTTTCAGACAGAAATAGTATTATTTCATTTTTTTCACACTAATAGCCGTCTCAATAATTGTCCCTTTGACAGCCATCGCACTTCTGTATGCAGTAAAAGTGTTCTGAAATGGTATTCAATTTCACCACATAAATTTGCAAAGAGGCATGGGTATGACCTTTAATAAAATTGATAGCTTTAGCCGCCAAGAATGATTCATGCCAGAACGTACTTTCAAACCTTTTGTTAATCTCCCTGGCCAGCAAAAAGCAAGACGAGACGACAGTGAAGCCTAAAGTCACAACAAGCAATGTCGCCACTGTGGTTGAAAATGAAGGATAAGATTAGTTAAATATTATTTATGATTTTTTTTTTTTCAAATGTTCTGCAGCCCCCAATACTATTTACGCGACCCCTAGGTTGAGAAGCCCTGGTCTACACAATTCCCCCTCCCTATCGTAGCCACAATCATTTCCGTCACAGTAACATTTTAGTCTTTATTAGCAGGCCTACATGTTCAGTTCAGTATTTGTACTTTCACTTTGTTTATAAAAACACATTTTCCTTGTGCAGCATGTAGTTAGTGTGTTTAATGTTTAATAGTTGTTAGTGTTAAATGTTTTGTTATTAATGTCTGTAATGTTTTCATAAGTACACATAAAACATTTTTTCCTTATAAAGAGTGGTTAATTAGCAGAGGGTACGTAGTTTAAAATTTACCAAAATGGTGGAAACAAACAAAAAAAGAAACAATATTAGTGTTATGGATAAGATTGCAATCTTAGAAAAATACGACAAATTACCTAAAATGAGCCAAAGAGATGCAGCAACAGAATTGAAAATTAAATTAAATGAAAGGAAAAACATGGTAGAGTTGATACTGTAGTTTCTTCTCGTTATCGTTTATAATAAAGCATCTATATTTAATGTGGCATCGTTTATTATTATCAATCGGCTATTGTTATCAATTCCTCTCAGTCCCAATGCAATCACATTAAGCGGCGACCACTGTATATATATTTTAGTTTTTGTGCTCCAACACATTCGCCGATTTTATTATTGATTTTATTAATTTTTTATAGTACCTATTAAGAATATTACCTCGTGTTAAGACTAGACTGCCAAAAATGGGAAGATCGGGTATCAATCCCAGTCGGGTGCATTGAGGTTTTGTTTTTTCCTTAATGGTTTTCCACTCTCCCTCCAAACAAATGAGGATGCATGTCCTCTCAATTAAACCTTCCTAATCCCAAAACCATTAGTGTAATTAGTACATAGGCGTATAACCCGAACGGGTAGTAAGACACGGTGCAAAAAAAAGCCTCTGCTATCTAAGCCCTATGCTTAAGCTATTTTCTATTATTGAATGTATTTAATTAAGGGCTATTATAAGTTATGCATACATTTGATAACTAATAGTAGACTGCAACATACCTAGAGGCCATCCTCCTTTTTTTTTGGTCGGTAGTGATGCCCCAACACAGGGATTTTTCTGCACTTTTGGTCGGCGATAACAGGAACGTCTTTCA
This sequence comes from Timema genevievae, assembly GCA_902155825.1. Classification (NCBI taxonomy): domain Eukaryota; kingdom Metazoa; phylum Arthropoda; class Insecta; order Phasmatodea; family Timematidae; genus Timema; species Timema genevievae. Next base: position 200,765 of record CABFWO010000572.1, read on the forward strand.
GGACTCTTTTCTATACGAGCAATCAGACGGTCATCACCAAATTGAAATATGGTCTGAAAAAAATATCAATTATAAGTTATTGTAACGTTATATTTGAAGAAGGTATAACTTAGCAAAATACCTATAAAAGTGAAAAGGGATTTTACTTAAAGTTACTTTAGTGACTATTCTTATTTGCCCAACATTTATTTGATGTTGTGAGCCTACTGTTTTCCTGGTAATCATGCAGGCCACGTTTGACCCTTGTTTAATGCTTATAGAAGATTTCAAACAATTGATCAAGGTGGACACTAAGCAAACTTTATTTCCTACCTGAACCCAGGAGGGGGCCAATCTCATCTGACTCTCAGGAATCTATAAATTCCTGACATTTCCCCCGAGCGTTCAAGATCCTGTCCAACCCTAGTTAACATTCTTTCTTATAATCCATTCATTATAGCATTCATTCATTCATTCATGTGTTAAATTACTGGTCTGGGGCCGGTTATTAAGTTCAACCTATAATTATAATTGGTTCTGAACCACCAATAGGCAGTATTAAGAGTTTTAAAACAAATTTCACCTAAAAAATCGAAAAAAAAAAATCTTAGGGACTTTTTTTTTTGCACATCTTAATACCTGTTCAGGTTATACCCTTATGTACTAACTACGCTAATGATTTTAGGAATTAGGTAGCTTATATTTACAGGAGTGTACCCGCAGTTGCATGGAGGGAGAGTGAATAACCATATTAAAAAAAACACCCTCAATACACCCGACCGAGATTTGAACCTCGATATCTCCCTCATCAGCCATCTAGTAATGTGAGAGTAGCACCTTAGACCATGTGGCTAATGAAACAGGTTTTAAGAAATTGAGTTTTGAATCTGTAATTTTCTCAAATCCTCGACTCTCAAATATTATTAAGGGTTCGAGGGATTCAAGGGCCCATCCCTAGTTGAAAATGAATTTCTTGGGTGTGTTTATTCACATGATAAATAGTAATGCAAACTTTGGGGGCAGGGGGGAAAGGTGAGATTGATTTGATTTACTGATTGTTTCACAAAAATATGTTGCTTTTTATATAGCTATATTTTATATTGCTACCAAATTTGTTCAAAATTTATATCTGAAAAGTTTTGTTAGAACTATAATAATTTCTTATGGTAAAACATGAGTAATAGTAGAAAATTGTTACAAATATTTTCAAACGTTGATGCATGGAGATCACAACAATATATAAGTCAAAAACAAGAGAATGTCAAGAGTTCTAAACATCGGGTACATATAGATACTAAACATTCTGCAAGAAATCGCTAGTAGCGCATGAAGAAAGAACACATTGGATTATAGTTCTAACAAGTTTTTCATATGATCATTAATTCAAAACAATTTCTTTGTTTTACTGAGGAAAATTCATTTAAGAGTAGTTTACTATAGCCAATTTTTGAAGAGTTTGTTTCTATTATATAAGAGAGTATGTACGTTTGTACCATACTGTTTATTTTTACTTTACTTGCACTACTTTCAAAAGTAGGCTTAATTACAAAATAATAAAGCAAAGTACAAAATAAAAACTTTAACAAGCAATTAAGTAATATAAATCTGGAAATAAATACAGTATTACACAATACAGTGACTATATAATCAATTAGTTAAAAGATAGAAAGGCAACAAATGTAACATTTGAAGTCTAACTAAATTTTCATAGCCGGTACAAGGATTTACGCAGAATCTGTCCATAACTTGTTGAACACAGTTTATAATGAGAAGAATACACTTTACATTGCTGTCACTGGACAAAGAGGTAATGGTTGCCTCTTGAAGAAAATGGATTGCTACTCTGCCCAGTCGCTTGAACAAGGTTTCATTCTATCGGAACTTATCAGAAGGAACTATGAAATGTTCAACACGACTTACTAAGGGGGGGAGGCGGGAGAAAAAGGAAATGTATAAAGAATTATAGGACACTTAGGAAGGAACGTGTAAAAGTAATAACATAAAGGACAAACACAGGAAATGGACATGGGATGTGAATATATAATATACTCTAATTTTCCACTTATTATTGTCATATTAACAAATTTTTAGAAAAACCTTTTCAACAATGACGTTTCTTGTTAGTACATCTTTATAAACATATGAAACTCACATCAATATGTCCCTGACTGTGGACAGTAAAGGAAACATCTTCAAGAGGTATAGGAGTCGGAATCAACTTTGTATCAAATGACGAGGGTGAGAGTGACGACTGCAACTCAGGAAATGGGCTCCTGCAACATTGTTTAGACATTTATTAAAAAAACATTTAATTGTAGTTCTTGTTTAATTTGGTGTATTGTAGCTTTTAGTGAAAGTGATCTCTAATAAAACCAATTAAATGGCACAAAGTCTATATTTTCAATCCTGAATCTTAGCTTACTAACTCAAATCAATAATTTCAAAGTGAAAATGTTTCTAGTAAAAAATATTACAGTGGAATTTTAAAAATCAAATCCAAAATTAATAAAATAAAACAAGCAGTAAAACCATGATTCCTGAAAATAACACATCATATAAGCCAGGTGACTTACATAAAATGTTACAATAAAAATATTGTTTATTATATTTTAATAATGGACCACGGTTAGTTTCAAGAGAAAATTAAATTATTTAAAATTTTGACTTTTAGATTTGAATTTTGAATATCACTTCATTGAATCCGAATCTGGGATTTATTTGGATTTGGAATTTGATTTGAATGAATATTTCAAATATTAAAATTTGGGACTTTGAATAAAACCCTAGTCTTTGTAGATGTAAGTGAGAATTTGAAATTTCAAAGCTACACACACGCTTAAATATCCAGTATACAATCCAGGTGTTTGCAAGAATAAGTTTTTCATTAGAGTCAAGCTTCTTTTAAAGCTCCCAAATATTGAGTGAAATTGAGCTTAAGATGAATAAATATTAGAGTTGCTATTTTATAAATCTGAATCTCGAATGGGAATATTTATACTAACTACGAATCCCAAATCTTGAATTTTAATCTGAATCTTGGTAAAAACGCTGAACAAATGAAGAAATGTAATAAATATAGTGGAATTATAGAAAATACAAATAGTAACTTTGGGGCGAACTTTTTTTGCTATAATCCATTAATTTTAAAGTTCATGTTAAATAAATGGTCTAGAGTTTGGTTGTTGAATTCATCCTTTAATGATAATGAGACTGAATAACCAAAATGGTTTATTAGAGCTATAAAATAAATTACAATTCAACATTTTGATGAAAGAATTAAATATTCAATCTGAGTCTCATATAATATAACAATGCAGCTATTAGGTAGGTTAAGTAGATGACTTAACTTTGTTGGCCTATAGTAAGGACACTCAATGTTGCAAGAAATGCAGAAATTTTATCAGAAGTCAGTAAGGATTGGTTTAAAAGTGACCGCTGAAAAGATTAAGTATATGATAGCACAGAGGACACAAATTGGGGAAGATAATTTATTGATTACTGTGAACAGCGTATCATTCGACAGGGTTGATGAGTTTAGTTTCAATATATAGAAACAATTTTAAATAATGATAATAGATTGGAAATCAGGAAAAGAACACAGTAGGGAAATACATGCTATTACTAATTAAGTTGTTGCCATCTCGCCTGGTGTCAAGGAATGTAAAACTCAGAATATACAAAACAATAATTTTACCAGCTATTGTTCTCTTTGGGTATGGAATGTGGTCTCTTATCTTACATGATGAAAATTAATTTAGGGTACTCGAAAACAAGGTGCTTAGGAAGATATTTGATCCAAAAAGGTATGAGGCTACTGGAGAGTGGAGGAGGTTACATATTGATGATCTACATACCCTGTACTCATCAACATATATTGTTATGATAATCAAGTCTCATATATTCCAGTGGGCAGGACATGCAGTGTGAATGGGAGAAACTAAAACGTTGTTGAGAGTAATGACTAGCAAACCTGATGGGAAGAGACCAATGGAAAGACCTAGATGCAGATGGGAGGAAAACATCATTATGGACCTTAAAAGCAATATGGTGTAATGAGGTGGACTGGATAACACCTAGTTCATGATATGGAGAGGTGGCGTACCTATGTAATTGCGGCAGTGAACTCTTGAGTTCCTAGTGCCATAGAGAAAGTAGGTATACTGTGCTTGAAATCTCCTAAGTTGTTAAAGGAAGCTTCAAATGTTTAAAGTGCTTAGTTAAATTTAAAAACCCGTGATATGATTATTGTGAACCCAACACCTTAGCTCAGTCGGTACCTTAGAGTTCCTGGATCGTATCCCGGCATGGCCAAAAACTTTATCAATGGTGAGATGTGGGTTTACTCTTTGAGCGATGAATTAACTGCAGGGGACTGGATGTTGTGCCTGTCCTAGTCTTAAGTTAAATTATAAGATATATAAAGCTACGACAGGCCTAGTCAGCTGGTAGTGAAAAATATATGCCTTGAATAAAAAATTGACCACAGGCTGGAAACAGTAGTGGATATAAAGTTAATTATTGTCAAAGTGTTGGGTCGTATTATATTCAAGACAAATTATTTTTCATGTAGAACACCTTCAAAACTTGAGGGTCTTATAGATTGAAGTGTTACGCCCGCTTCAACATGGTTGCCCCTGTGGTCTGTTGTTACCACCGGCCCACTACCCGCTGGTGACTCTGCAACCCTAATAGCACGGGCTTGGCTCTACAGTTCCAGCCACCTCTTAACACCCATGTGATCCTACTACCAAGGGCTATTGGATCCCGGCTTACAATCCTTTCGTAGGAGCGCACTGCCGCGTCTCTTGAACCAAGTTTGCGGGAGGCCTATGGAGTGGTAGAATGAAGCAAGCAACACCTTCTACCATGAGACTGGCCGCACACCGTGTGGGCATGATTGAAACTAAATGCACGAGTCAAGCGCTGGGATTGGGTCTTGTGCGGCATGCCATTGGCCTAGGCGACAGCCAACTTTACCGGGGTTTGAGCCAGGAGCACACGACATCAAGAAGTTTCTTATGGAAAGCACAACACATGGCCGAATGCCGAATTAAAGTTTGAAACGTCGGTTCCGATTGGAGCGCATGATTTGAACTAAGGAAACCAAGGGTATATATTCCCAAACATCCTGTGTTGTAAGCTTCAGTGCTACTATTTTAGGCTGTGTTTACTGGCAAATTATCAACAAATAAATATTCTCGGTGGCAGTGCTTGACTGGACTCATCTACACCGTCAACGTCATGTAAGCATCTTCGGGTTTAGCCCCCTATATCTTTCATCATTATTACAATCGTATTGTTAGGACAGTTTGTTTCTGCCAAATTTAACTTTAATGCTGGATTCCTTCAATCTAACCTTTCTAACTTGATAAATTTATATAATGAATGATAAGGTTTTCTGGGCTTCTCCTATAATGAATTAACTTTGAACTTCACCTTCTAGATGTTTACGGTTTTTCTTTTAATATTTGAATATTGATATGCTTTTGCGTAGTATTGTTTCTGGGCTTCTCCTATAATGAATTAACCCTAGAATGCTCTTCCTTCGTAAAATTAACTACCGAGGCTTACAAGATTGTCATGTTCCCTCCCTTACACGGGGGTTAGAATGCTCCCCTCTCCTGTACCTTCAGTTGGCCTTGAAACTTCACTATAGCGGATAGTGTTTCTATTGTGATGCACTTTGTTTGTGCTCTAGAAGAAATTAAGAGAGTTTTCATTTTGTCAATAATGTAATAAAATTATGTTTTCAATATAATAAAATCTAAAGAAGTAAAATTTATAAGTGTTTAGCATTCATGTCTCCCACAAAAAGGTTTAGTATTCTAGGGTTAGCTATGGGCTTAACCTTTTAAATATTTATGAATTATTATTGAAATTTAAACATTTAAATTTTGTTGGGTATTTGTTGGTTTTGGGCTTCTCCCATTTAATATTTCTCAAGTTAATTGTAATTATTTTGAGCTTCTCTCATAATACATAAAATATTAGTTTTGGGCTTAACTTGTAATTATTAAAGTGGGTTTATGTATTGTTGTTTTGGGACTGCTCCCTGTAAATATCTTGCTTGGTGTTGTTTGTTAAAGAGCTTCTCTCTTTAATGATTAGTCAATATTTGTTCATGTAATTGGGCGCTTCATTGATTATATTTTGAAGTCAAATCGACCGACACGTCTGTATTTAATCTACTAAAGTTTGTTTTTGTTTGGAGAATAAATTATATGAATGATTTTTTTCTTGCTTTGCATTAGAATTAGTGTTATCCTCCCTTTTGTGTTATTTGTAACCAACTCTAGGTTAGGGTCGTAGTTACAATATGTGAGGCCATAGTGTATTAAGGTTATTAAAGTAATTAAAAATATTTTTTAAGAGCTATCTTCAGTAATAAATCCCCAAAACAAACATAAGTTATAAATGTCGAGTTTTGCTAATTTTTTAAATTAAATTCAATATAATATTAAAAAGACTTATTGAACATCATACTACTAAAATTAACATAATTTCAGATAGTTAGAGAAATAATCTTTTAAAGGGCACACAAAAAATGAATAATAGTCATCGTTGTCCAAAAGTTAGTAGTTTTGTTTTCCAGATGTTAAATTGTAATCCATATCTCCAACGTCATCTAATTAGAACAAATGGCTAGGTGTATATGTTACTGTTAAATCTACAAATTAGGTTAATATACATAATCACTGTATTTTATGTATAATTACCAACAATTCTATTGAATGTGATAAATTTGTCATGTTATTCACATTGACATGTTATAATGTATAATAAATACCAGCACCTTCTGATTAAAGTGATAGATCTCATGTTTGTGCAAGTTTGAACCTGTCTGAATCATACTGACTCTGTTTTGTGTATCATTTGAGATCCATTTTTTATTGCGTGCGGACGTGTGGTGTTATCTTGATATGGAATCTGTTCGTTTAACCTAGTGATGGGCACAATCGAGTAAAAATAATCGAGTAACTCGAATGTGTTGTGTAATCGGGAGTACTCGATTCTTCCGGGATTACTCAAGTAACTTTACTCAGAACTTGTTATTCTTTTATTTTCTCTTTTCTTACCAGCTAAGTGAGAATCGACCTTATTGGCTAGACTGTTTACCATGCTATTTCTATTTAAAAGGCATATTCCCTTAGAGCTCATTTTTCACCAACAGTTTCTGCTGCTACGCAAAAATTACCCTTTATGGTTTAAATGTTGCACATGTATTTTCAATACAAAATACTCGCTGATGTAAAGTACACAATCGAAAAGCATGCTAAATAAGCGTATCACATTTCCGATTCTTTTTAAAAGTACTCGAAAGTTACTCGATTTTTTTACTCGGCACCTCGGCAGTCTTATTTCCACAATTGCATAGATGAAACTAATTATAATCTTCCTTAATTATTTTATTGATTATAATTTCTCCTTAGTAAAATATGATTATTTATAAAATGAAACTATATAGATTACCATACGTTATAAAATAGAGAAAAAATTAAAAGAGTTTTTACTTTTAAAAAGGTACAATTATCAACAATTTCTTTATCATGAATGTATAAAAAAAAGATTATTTTATTAAAAAGAGCACAAAACTTTTTTTTTGTGTGAGACACTTCTTAAAATGCATACTTTCATATTGACTGCATGTAACGTGAAAACTGAAAATAAGGGGGTGGAGGTCACTGTCAGTATCAACTGCCTCCTACAGAAAGAGATCATTAAGATGTTATTAGTATCAAGTTACATTGCAAGACTCCTGTGTAATGTTGTCCAATGGATTGGCACGAGACGATTCGAGTAGATGATTCGCTAAAAATTACTCGATTATTTTTAAGAGAATCGAGTAATTACTCGATTCTTAGAATTACTTGATTGTGCCCAACACTAGTTTAACCTAAACTTAACTAACCTAACCTAACCGTCAAAATATTATAATTTATCACGTCAGCCAAACAGGTTTTGTTTTGTGAAGTAACCGGTTAAAATAATAGGTGGTATGTATTTAACCACATTAACCACTAATATCGGTTACTTTGGAAAATAATCGGTCATTAAACATGATAACTAATTTATTACTTGAACGGTAACATACACATGGAAGTAAATATACTAACGTTTTGAAATATTTTCTTATGCCAATCCTAATATAAAACAATATTGCTAGAGTTGAGTTGCGGTACTTACCGATCAGTTAAGTTGCTTGAAGTTTCAGAGTGAAGATCAGCCTCAGGTTGATCTCCTCTGGATGCACCTTTGTAGTTGCAAACCTAGCACCAACATAATTGATATAATATGATTAGCATGAAATTTAGTATTTATGGTTTGTTTAAGCTGTACACTATATGGTATCTTAATGTGGGAGAATAGGGAATGCGAGTTAAGAACAGTGTTTTTGAAGTTTTTATAGGAAAATATTTTTTTGGATAAAATAAATAAAATATTGCTTCATTACAAACAAAGTTTAATTTTCTACACACGGTAATATCAACAGTTCAAGAATATCCGATATGAGCATAGCGGCATTAGATGACAAACTATTTAAATTAAGGAAAAAAGTTGTCATTAAATTCCAGGAGACCCTTTGACAGATATTCAACAACTGATGAAGTTACCATGTGTAGAAAGTTAAACTGTCGATTTCTATTGGAGAAATATTTTATTTCTTTTGATTAAAAAAAATTTTGATATAAAAACTGCTAAAACACTGGCGCTAACTCATGTTCCCTCTACTTGCAACTAACACCAATATTTGTCTGGTCAATGGTTGAACATTATGGTTGAGTGTAAGAAAAGGCACTGGCCTTAACTTTGCCCTAAAAATGTGATAGATTTGTTATTATTAATAATAATTAGAAAAATATTAAATAAGTTGTCCCATAATCATCACCATTATCAACTGTTTCTGGCCTGTGGCCGGGTCAGTTTGGTAAAATGCCTCCATCTTCCTCTATTCTTCCGTCACTCCTTTAATTTCATCCATTATTCTCCTCACACTTGAAAACTGTTATCTGCTCCGTCCATCTCTTTCTTGGCCACCCTTGCGGTCTTTTTCCCACATACTTCATTTCCAAACTTTTCTTTAGCATCCTCTCTTTTTCCATCCTTATTACATGCCCATACCATCTCAATCTTACTTCCTCTACTATCTCATGTACTCCCAGTACGCCCACTATTTCCCAGATAACCTCATTCCTAATTTTGTTTCTCCTGGTGACAGCTAACATGTTCCTCACAAACTTCATTCCCAAGGACTTCCCTCTCCCAGTCTCTCTCACATTCACTGTCCATGTTTCTGCTGCATATGTGTGACAATGGATACAAAGTGCACCCTATCCAGCACTTCCTTACACTTCAAGGGTACTTCTCTTTTCCATAGCAAGTCTCTTAAGCACCTAAAGAACTATTCCAGCTGTCCTCTTCTCATTAGAATCCTTTCTACTCCCACCCTTCGCCTCAATCACGCTTCCAAGATATTTTACACTCTGTCCCTTTCCAAGGTGTCCAGCTAAATTATATTTTATATTTCTCTGACTTTCACAGGTTTTCCAGGGCCAATTTTTAACTTATCCAATCAGTGAGATCATCTTGAGACGTATCATTAAAGGGTCACTCCATATGAAATCAACCTATGCATAAATAAATTGTTGCTTGACATCTTAAAATATTTTTTTATATTTTGCATAAGATATTCCTAATATATTGTCACTTAAAAAATAGCAAAAACATTTTTTTACAGGTCTTAGTTTTTTTGGCAGCCATTTTTCTTCAGCTTCGTATAGCGTTTTTGAACAAAATAGCAGTTTACGGACAATTTAATAACTTCTTTGCTATTAGAGCTATCATGCTCACAAGCTCACAGATAAAAATGGTCGTATTTTTCCATTATTTTGCAGTAGCATAGCATTGAAACTACTTGAGTCTGCAAGTTTAGATTCTTACTGCAGGTTTAGCTCTAAAACCACGTTGCTGTGTATAGATATTATAATTTTAGGACCTGTCCCTTTGAGATTTTAGGTCTAAAAAGTGATTATTTTAAGGTTTAGGCTATGTTTGGAGGTCCATAGAAAAAAAAAAGGACAAGAGTCTTAGGTTTAAAAATTGGTAAATTAATAGTCCTACTAGATACATGTAGGCATAAAAATTCTGAAGTCTGTGACTTAATATTCTTAAAATATTATGCTTAAAATCCTAAATTTGAGCAAAACCATTAAATATTTTGCAAGGGCCATTTTATGTATGTTCACAAGAGATAGAACAATAACACTACCGTCGAAAATAGAGACCATTTCATTAAGAAAGGAATTATCCTTATTTGAATATGATAGCTCTAATAGTAAAGAAGTTATTAAATTGTCCGTAAACTGCAATTTTGGTCAAAAACGCTGTGCGAAGCTGAAGAAAATGGCTACCCCAAAAAACCAAGACTTGTAATATATATATATATATAGAGAGAGAGAGAGCTCTTTTTGAATTGTTACTGTATTGTAAATATCCTATGCAAAATATAAAAAATATTTTAAAATGTTAAGCAGCATTCACCGGTTGAACTTGAATGGATTGACCCTAAAGTTTAAAATTTTTGTTAGACCCATGACTTTTTAGTTTCTTCTTCCTATAATGTAATCTAATTATCACACACGCATATAACCATGACTCAATTTTGGCTAAGAACGTGCAGTAGAGGAGTGGAAAGGTGACATGAAAATCACATGTTGACTTAGAGAATTTAGATTAGTATACTAACTGGGACAACTGTATTAAGATACAATAGCGCTCGGTGTTTATAAACAGACCTGGTAGAAAAATGTTATCCGACTATTGCATATGAAAGTTGCGTATTATTTTAAAATTATATGAAAATTATTTATTTTAAAATTATATGAAAATCCCAAAAATTTAATCAAAATCCCTGACTTTTTTTTGTGTTTTCCTCTTCGCTGGACACCCTGCTTTCTCAACTTCACTCCATCCAACTTTGTAGATTTATTAGGCCTTACCCTCTTCCTTCTCATTACCATCACTTCACACTTTGCCCTGCTAAATTTCATTACACTCTTATACTTCCTCATTCCATTCCTTTAGAAGTTCCTGTACTTCCTCTTCCTTCTTCACCCATACCATCAAGTCATCAGCAAACATCATGGTTTTCATTCTTTCCTCCCCCAGTTTTCCTCCCACTTTGTTCATGACTTTTTCAATTATCATTACAAAAAGTAGTGGTGAGAGGTCACGCCCCCACTTGGCTCCATTTTTTATTTGAACCCCTCCGTCCTCTGCCTTTCTGATTTAACACAACTCCCGTTTCCACTTCAGCCTCCTCCACCGCTTTACAAACTTTATTTCTATCCACGATATTATATGCCTTCTCCACATCCATAAATACCATCACCAAGTTTTTCCCAAATTCATACCTTTATTCCATCAGCTGTCAGATGGCAAAGATTAAGTCTATTGTAGACCTCTGTTTCCTAAATCCGTGCTGTTCCTCTCTACACCTTTCTTTTATTTTAATTCTTACTCGCTTTTTCTGGTATCTTCTCATATATTTTTGTAAAGTGGCATATTAGCGTAATCCCCCTATAATTAGTAAACCTCTTCCTTGTTCCTTTCTTAAAAATCAGTACTATAACTTCCTTCTTCAAGTTTTCTGGTACTCTATTCTTCTTCCAAATCACCCTCACCACCCTGTATAGCCATTGTACAGTATACCCTCTGTGATCCGGTCTCCCCCCCAGTTGTCTGATCGTTTTCAGAAGGGTGCTTGCGAGCGTGGAGAGGGGGAAACAAGTCACTGCATGTCCTTGACATGGGCCAAGATGCTTTCACTCAGTCAGTTGCATCATTAATCACCTGCACATGCCATGTACTATCACAGTGCCATTTGTGTTGAGTTTACGACCACAGTGCCATGAGTGCAAAACGATGTCACAGTGCAAACGAAAACACAAAACTAGGTTGGTTGACCTCGCTAAAGAATATGGAAATGGCCATGCTACAATACACGGCATAAGAAAGAATGGTGAGAAGATTAAGTATTTTTTCAAAAATAATGAGCATGTGAAAAGTGTCAGAAAAACATTAAAAACAGGCGAGTTTCCTCACGTTGAGGATAGCCTTTACGCTTGGTTTCTTCAAGAGCGTAATAGGCATACACCTATCTCGGAATTTGGTTGTTGAGTATGACAGGCGAAAAGCTGTCATCTGATGTTGATGTGGTTGAACCGTACAAAAAAAAAATTCAAAACATAACTAAGGAACTGGCCCTAGCTCCCGACCAAGTCTACAATGCGGACTAGAGTGGTTTGTTTTGGCGGATTTTGCACCGTGCTGAAGCTAGTGCTCCGGGACAAAAAATGGCTAAGGACAGAATCACTTTTATGCCTTGTTCAAATGTGAGTGGTATGCATAAAGTGGGCATGTTAGTGATCATTAAGGAAAAAAAAAACAGTGACTTCAAAAACGTTAACCTACCTGTTTATTACAAAAACCAAAGCAGAGAATGGATGACTAATTAAGTGTTTACAGAATGGTTTCATGAAATATTTGTACTGCTGGTGAAAAAATTCTCCTGAAAGGGAAATTGCTGCAAAAAGTCCTGCTTTTTTTTTAGATAACTGTCCAGATCACCCTGATGAAGATGATTTAAAATCAAGAGCTGATTTTGTCCGTGTGATGTTGTTATCCCCAAGTGTAACACCATTCTTACAACCCATGGACCAGAATGTTATTCAAATGGTCAGAATGCACTATAAAAAGAGTCTGTTGTCTAAGGTTTTATCTAAAGATGATAGTGTGGTTCAGTTCTTAAAAGAAACGAACCTAAAATGTGATTTTTTCCTTGCAAATACTTGGGAAAAATGTAACTGAGAAAGTCATCGTTTGTTCGTGGGGTAGCTTATGGCCTAATATGACATTGTTAGAACAATAAAAAACAAAACAAAAACAGACCATGGTCAAAACAACGAAACAGAGAAACTCTCAGTGTTGATAATGAAGACAGACACCGTAGATGCTGAATGAGCTGCATGAGCTGCATGAGCTGCGAGATACAATCGCTGACTTGTCAACCTGACGACAGACGATGTAAACATGTGGCTGACCGGTGTGATGAGCAAAGAAGAAGAGGAGGAGGTGGCAGCTGTTCAAATAATATGCCATGATATTGCGATGAATGCCTTCTCAAACTCCGTTAGGTGGGCAGAAGAAAATGGTGTGCCTGCTAGTGATATTCTTGTGTTAAAGAGACTTCAAGAAAAAGTGTTAAAAGTATCATTTCAGACAAAGAAACAAAAGAAAATTGACAGTTTTTTACCTCCAATGAAATAAAACATTACTGTACTGTAAGTTTTAATTTTTCTTACATTTGAATTTGTTATAAAAATCTAATTTTATTTAGATACAGTACTACCTTCAATTTTTTATGTATGTTTTGTATGTACAGTAGTACTATTATGTACAATACACATACTGTAGTTTTTGTCATAGTTTTTTAAATGCATTTTTATCAATAACCTATAAGTAAACCGGCATTTTCCTTAATCCGGCACTAACCTGGTCTGTTATCTGCTGGATTAGTAAGAGTGTACTGTATACCTGCTTCTCCTGCAGCTCTTATCATTTCTACAGTCCGTTTGTCCACATCCAGTGCTTTTTCTTGTTTTATCCTCTTTAATGCATTCTCCACCTCTTTCCATGTGGTACCTCTTTCCTCCTCTTTTACTAATTTTTCTTGCCTCTTCGTTTCACTCTCATCCCTTTTCTCTTTTGAGTTGAACATCTTCTCAAAATTACCCCTCCATAGTTTATTTTCTTCATCTTCTGTCTTCATCTGTTTTTAATTCTTCATCCATCATTGTCTTTTATCTCTGCTCCTGTTTCTTACCTGTGTATATAACACCTTCTTACTTCCTTCCACATACCTTTCTAGCCTCTTTATCAATTTTTGCATTCAATCCTTCCTGGCTTCCTGTGAAAGCTCCTTCTGAATGCTTTATTCTTCTCCTTTGATGCTTCCTTTACTCTGTCATTCCACTAAGTCACTTGTCCTCCCACATACCTCCTCTGCAGCTCCTTACAAACATTTCTTAAACTTTCCCACTCAACCTCTACACTTGGCATCTCATTCTTGGCCATTTAGCTGGGGAAGCAGGGAATGCAAGGAAAGGTCAGTACTGTTACAGTTTTTATAGCAACACATTTTTTTGGTCTAAATAAATAAAATATGGCTTCAATACAAACTAGTTGAATTTTTTTCTCTATGTTCGTATGGAAGCAATATTTGATCGATTCTTACCAAAAAAAAGTGTTGCTATAAAAACTGCAAACAAAGTGACCTTTTATCACGTTCCCTGCATCCCCGCCTTAAGCTTCTCGCATTAATTAAATACAGGTCATTTTCTTCTATTTTCAAGCCTTCACATCCTTATTCTTCTTTCTTGCTTTCCTACTTTTCTCTTAAGGTACGTTTATGCTGCATCCTCGCTGCTGGCACATCGCTGAGCTATGAACATGGATGTGTGGCGATGATGAAACAAAACTAGTAATCCTTATTGGTGAATTTATCCTGCATCAGTGCTGCTCGGCTCGCTACCCACTGCTATCCTCGCTACAGCGATGATAACAAATCGGTTTGTTTTTCAAGCCTTGATCATCGCTGGGCATCTCGAAAAGTGAGCTGTTATTGGTTCTTTCACACAATTTATGTTTCAATAGAGTTAAAACTAGACAGAAATGTTGGTTGTGACATCCTTAAGTGCCTGAAAAACCTCTCTGGATAGTTTTTGAGCTCTTTATAGAACTGTTGAAAGTAACCTTAGCGATGGCGTTATTGATTCAAAGGGTGCACTCCATCATACCTTCTCCTCTTTCTCCTTGTCACAGACCACATTTTTGTCAAAAAGAATCACGATCACTGTCATCAGATGAATGTGACAGCATTGTTCCTTAACACGAAACAAGTTCCAATAACACGAAACAGAACTCACTATTAACCTCTCATGCCAGTATCTTACAGCAACGTAAACAGATTCAGGTTAAACGCTCCATAGCGAGCAGCGAGGTGCCAGCAGCAAGGCTGCAGCATAAACGTACACTAACACTCCCATCTCACTATGTCTGCCACCAGTGGTATGTGATCACTATCTAAAGGCACACTTGGGCTAAACATAGCTAATTAACATTTAACATTTATGGTGCCCACCAAATCTATTGATAATTGAGGAATAAAGAATCAAAGTTGTGCACATTATTGACATATTTAATATTAATAGCTATCATTATTGTAAAACGGTTTAATATTATTCTTTTTATCACCACCAGGCCTATAATAGAACTTTTGAAAACATGAAGATAATTCTATCAAAAAGACAAAAAAATAGCTTGGCCACAGTGAAATTATATTGAGAAATTGTTTTGTAACAAGAGAATAGTTCTGACATTTCTAAACAGAGCTCAACTCATTCTTTATAAAATATGCTGGTTAAGCTGAGGATTAAAGTCCATTCACAATGATCGAATATGTCAAAGAACTATTGTTTAAACAATCAAGTAAACTTTATTTTGATTTTACACAAAAACTGAATAGATTAAGACATAAAGGTTATTTTTGGTTGTTTAATACTTTAGACTTTAGAGTTTAAATGATACGTTTTAATTCAAGAGCAAATATTGTATTTTTGTGCTGTTATGGAAGATAAAATTCATGATTATAATGAGTTTATGTCTTGGGTTTTCAAAATGTATGTAAAGCTTGAACAAATTAAGCTTCAATGATGAGTATTTCATTAAATCAATACTAAAAAACACACTAAGATTATGTAGTAGTCATGAAGTGGATGTAAATTTATTTTCATTGCAAGTAAGAAAAAATATTTTCGGGCGGGAAATGAAGATTTCCCACGGGAACGGGACGGGGAAAAAAAAAATTAAAAATAATTTTCCACTTTAGAATTATATATATTTTTCAGATTTATAATTTTAGTCTATACTTAGCTTTCCCATTCATTTCAATTAAAAAATTAAAATAATTTGCTAGTTTAAATTGGGTTAAATGATGTAGTAGATGTCATCAATATTTTGAATAGTCAGGAATAAAAACAAAAACTCCGATTTGGTTGCAGTTATTGGTATGACTTATACATTTACCTTCTATAATCATGCAAAAAAAGAAAAATTAAAGGAAAAAATATATATACCTTCAATTAAAATTTTATAAATATTTAAATTAAATAACAAGGCCTATTACAACTATAATAATAGTGTATTTTTAATAAATTTTTTGTTTTGAATATAAATAGGTAAAGTCTAATGATATATTTTAAGATTGACTAAAATAGTTTTTAGATAAAAAAAATCATGGCATGAATTTTAGTCAATACATTCACAGTAAGACATCAGAATATTCAAACTATCCTGAATAAATACAAGTGAGCCTCATTATTGTCCATAAAAATAACAAAAACATTTCTCAACCGAACAAGTATACCCGGTTACCTCTTACATTTTAGTTACTAAAGCTCTAACAAAAAGCCCTGTTGCATTCCAAAAATATTAGCTTGTCCAACACTTATTATCCACGTAATAAAAGCAAATGGATACCATTACAAACAAGAATAGCCATGTAATTTATGTGTCTTTATGCAAATAAGTGTTAAACCTAACCCCCAGTGCGCCGATTCATCGGCGCCAGCTAAATCTTGTCTGTTAATATAATAAATGTTACTAGATGGCACCATAAGCCTTTATCCTAAAATTAAGCTTTAGTTCATATTTTCCTCAACAGAAAGCACTGTAATAACAGTATTATTATTATTATTATTATTATTTATTTTTTATTATTATTTATTTTTTATTATTATTTATTTTTTATTATTATTTATTTTTTATTATTATTATTATTATTATTATTATTATTATTATTATTATTATTATTATTATTATTATTATTATTATTATTATTATTATTATTATTATTATTATTATTATTATTATTATTATTATTATTACCACGTCTTACTACCCGTTCGGGTTATACGCTCTTACGCTAATGTGTAATGGTAGGGTGATTATGAGATGAAATGGAGGACCTACAGTTTAACGTGGAATCCGAACCACGGTGAAGGCCTGGCATTCCTAACATTCACAAGTTGTGATTAATACACATCTTGTAATAACAGTAAAGGTTTTTTTTGCACAAATTAATTATGTTATTCTCAGTTGTTTACACCATGGCGTGAATATATTTTTGACTCCCATATTTTTCTTTATTTTATTTTGATTTGAGATTTGCAGTTGCTATTTGGTTTTCTTACAAAAGTTTATGTATTCTTTATTGTTTTATTCTTGTTTCCTTCAGAGTATTTTTTATTATACGTTATATATGTCTAAGTGCTAGTACAATTTTTTTTATATACCTAGGCAATGGAGGGTCCAAGTTCTAGGTTAGATGACTGACATTTTAGATTATTTAGATACTATAGATAATGATAGTGAATTTATGCCTGGAAGTGACTGATTTATTTATTTATTTATTATTTAGGCCTATTTATTATTTACTGATTATTTATTTATTTGCTACATGTAGAGTGTTTTCCAAAACAAAGGTGGTGACTCCAAAAGTATGTAGACCTATACACAATTTTACTAAAAGTGATGTAGTTTAGAAACTAACAAAACTACAGACACCAAACTTATATAAGATTTTACATAAATAAATTATCTTTCTTTCAGGAGGAGTGATGAGGACACAAGGCAAAAATTCAATCAATTTTTTCACCTCTAAATTTTAAATTTCAATTAAAATTTCCAAATTTTCCTATTTTCAATATTTTTTACAATTCATCTATTTTATAGATGACTTATTTTTTTCCAATTCCAACATGTTTAGAGCATAAGTGCGAATTTTTCTTGTATATGTACTGAATAGTTTTTTTATGGTAGGAATTCACAAAAAATAGAGGTAAATATGTAAGAAATGGCCTGAGTGTTTTACACCGGAATTATGAAAATATGCTGAGTGCAAAAGGGTTAAAGATGTATTTTGTGAAAATGCTGATATTTAAAAGACATTTTTATCATTATTTTGCACTAAAAATATTTTTTCCTGGCTTAAATATATTCAGAGATAGATATTTCCCTCAATTATATCTAGTGTGGTTATGTTATTTAATGGCGCTCAGTTATTTTGTAAGACATTACAAAATAAGTAACTGAAGTGTCAAGTGTCTAGATGTTTAATGGAAGATAAGGTTAATTAAAATTTATAAATTAATAATATTTTTAATGAAATTTAAATACAAACATGACTTTGATAGCTTGTCCTTGGCTATAATTTTTTCAATATTTGTTCCCGAAAAATCCCGGGAAATATTTTTTCCCGCCCGAATTTCGGGAATAACCATTTTCCCAGAGTTCAGGATCCCGCAGAGCCCTAAATGAAAGGTTTGTATACTTTCTAATGTTGGTTTTTCAAGATTATCTGGAAAATTAATTATGCAATTCCCTGGTAGTTTGTAACATCATAAACTGTTTTCAGTCTGGGGCCCGGTCAATTTAATAAAATGTCTCCATATTCCTCTATCCTTCCACCATTCTTCCTCCAATAGCTTCCATTACTCTCCTCTCAATTACATACTTTCTCTTTCTTGGTCTACCTTTCAGTCTTTTTCATAAATACTTCATCTCCATCATTCTCTTTGGTATTTTTTATAGTATTTTATATGCAAAAGTATAAATAAAAAATCTCATAAATTTTATGGTTTTCTATTAAATTCTTAACAAAGATTAAAGAAATATTATTAAAGAAATATTATGCCAATGTTCTTCACAAAATCACACGAATTGTAGATAAAACTAATAGTTAACATTGGATTTTTTGCTCTTCTATTTCATATTTTAAAAATTATTACAAAAAAAATCTGAAAATTTCAGTGAATTTTTAACATGTTAAATTCTAACTTTTATAGGTAGGTATCAAGCTTGTAATGAGATCTTTTCCCAATATCAGATACTGATCTAAGCACATAGGAATTGTGGCTGGCCGCACACAACAATGACCTAACTTTCGCCAGCCTTTATCTTTGGTGATCCCCATAAACTTGATATGGAGCGAAAGCAGGAGCATTGTCGTGATTCACAGTTCACTAGGAGTGCAGTCCAACGTACTATTGTGTTAAATCCTTTGTGCTGTTATTGGCATCCTTGCTGCACCTGTATTCTTAGGGTGTAATCTTATTAAACACTTATCCTAAACTAACCCTCTGCTTAAACATGCTAGGCAAATAGTTTAATATGTAGTGACTAAAATTAAGACATTTTGCTGTCTTTGTATTCCCTCAGGAGAATAATATGTAAACTACTACATCTTGAATCAGGAATACCCTACTCTACATATCATTTGACCTTGGCCACCAGTGTTAGTAAATATGGCATCCTCCAACAAATTGTGTAAACCATAGAGAGAAATAAACATGGAAATCACATAATTAATTATGGCTAGAGACATCCAGAAGGTGAGGTTATTTTTAGGGGAAAGTGGTGTAATTTTTCTCAAAAATCAAAGATATTAAAAAAGCAATGTTATTATTTATGTAAATATGAGTCAAATTAGTATTCATTAAAAAAAATTGGCTAAAACTGTCTACTCATTTAGTTCATATTGTGTATTTAAATATTTATTAACATATTCATAAAGAAATCAAATATAAATAAGCACAAAACATTTCACGCTTAGTAATATCAAACTTGATTTCTCAATACCATTATCTTAGAGTTTTACTAATAGCAATATTGAAATAATTGATTATCAATTCATGTTTAGACCAAAATATGATAACACCGGAACATGTCATCATAGAAGACTAAACTGCAGTAGCTCCATGGCTACTTTGGTGCTGACTAAATTTTGACTGTCAGAAGTAACAGCTGCAAAACACATGTTTTTTGCAGATCATATGGTTCGGCGTAGGGATACATAATTTGGTCCAGTAGCTTTTCAAAGCCATCAGCTGTGAGCTGTCAGTCAGCACCAAAGAAGCCATGGGGCTACTGTACTATCAAATAAAGAGAAGGGAATAAAAATTAAGAATATATAATTTTGCCAAACATGACTGCCTGTAGTAAGGTCCATATATATATTAATGTTCTTGCTTGTACCTAGGCCGAAATCTTTTAAAAACTGAAATAAGAAATCGATCTATTAAAACTTAAGTATTGTAATGTGTAAAAGAAGAAATCGTGATTTTTAATGCTAACCTCAGAAAAAAAGCCTAAATACCCTGAAAAAACTAATTTTTCCTGTGATCCATTTTATACATATAAAATAATAAAAAACATATACTAGCCATATAAACGGCAGCATTGGCATAGCACTATCGCCAGTGTTACCACATTGAAAATTATATTTCATGAAGCGGTATTTGCCAAATTACAAAGAAATTGTGCTTATTTAGAAAAAAAAGCTTAAATTCGTGTTATTTGCATGAAAACAGTAGAATTAGGGTTAAAATTCGTGTTATCACAAATGCGAATTTTGCATGTCTCTAATTATGGTTTATTCATCTGTATCTTACTACTTGTCCAAGATATAATTAATAAATTACACTAATACAGTAGGAATGAGGAAGGTAAAATCTAGAGGAAGTGTATTCACATTTTTGTGGAGGAAGTCAGAAATTCTTAAGTTAAAAACACCCTTCTACAGGTCCCATCAGGGATTCAAATCTCAACTTCATTATCACCAGACAACCAGACTAGATGAGTCTACAATGTAATTTGTGTGCCCAATGGTACTAGTAAAGGAAGTGGACAGTTCAACCCTAAATGGTGAAAGTGGGGATGAAAAATTGCCAACACAGTGCATGTAAATGTAGTTAAGTCCTGGTAGCTCAAAAAAGCCTTTATTTATCTAGCAGTCATGACCATTAAATCAAATTAATGCATAAATACCCATAATAATCAATTGAAGTAAATTAATCATAATATAAGGTATTGTTTTAAGTGTGATCTTAACACAAATGTGAAAGAGTAATATGGTGTGTTCTTTCTTATTTACAAAAGAAAACAAAAGTTTCATCAACAGTAAAAGAGCATGGCTTGGAGTTACCTAAATACATTTTTTTTAAATATCTTTTACATTAACTTTTTAAGATAAAAGATAAAATGATGTTTGTACTTACCAGCTGAACAAATTGTGAGACCACATGGTATGGCACTGTGCAGAGCTCTATTGTTATGTTATTCGGACTAGTGCCTTCCTTCATCGAGTCCTACACAACACAATATAAAACAACAGATGTATAATAACAGAGTAAATATGACCGTGCCAAACAATGATTTCAAGTATTAGACCAAATGACTAGGCCATGATCAAAGCATAAATTGCAAATATTTTTGGTATCATGATTAAGGGTAGGCTAGAGATGTCTTGCGAGGGACGAGGGATGTATCACGGGGTTCCAGAAGCAACTGTTCCTTTGATGTTGGGATGTGGACCTGTTATTCCGGAAGCCAAATATAAGGTACAGGAGAAGTAAGAAATGATCGCGGGCATAGCCCTAAGAGCCATAAGGCCCTGCCCCTTTTGGGAACAAATGGCGATCTAGGGTCAGAATTGTTGGGCACCCCATCCATCAGCCGGCTTGAAAGAGCAACAAACCATCCTTCTCCAGAACCACAAGGACAACATGTCACATCCCCCAATGTGAATGCAGTAAACTGCATTAGTTGTAAGCGTGGTTGGGATTAGATCAGTTTAAGCTTAGGAATAGTTCAAAGGATCCAACTCCTGTTAGATTAGAACTAAAAAATTGATGGAGACAAAGAGTCACCCTTCCCCCCCTTCTCGCTCTTTTGGTCCAGAACGTCAGGATGGGTTGCGGCCGAGTTTGAAGGAAGTGACTATACTGATTGTGTGGGTTCGTAATTGATGTCCAGCATTTTGTTTACATTGTACTATTGTTATATTACAAAATGTGATATTGATAAGAAATATTAGAGGATATGGAAAAACTTAATAGATTTACTTAGAAGCTCGTGATAGAACTAAGTATGCAAGGAATGCTTAACCAATGACCTGACTGACCTCTAGGTGATCCTACAAGGTTTATGAACCCCGGTACTCTGGGCATGACGATAGCCCTCCAACACATGTACTGATGATTTGGCGTCCTAACCCATGTAGCCCCCAAAACAGACAGAGTGACCCCTAGACTCGATGGTGATTAGTCAGCCCTGGGTACACTACTATTTATCCTAGTTTCTAGCCTGATTTACCGTGAGCCGACACTATGTTTATGTTGTCAGTACATATGTTTTATTTGTTTACTAGCTAATCACAACACCTTGCAATACTCGGTTTGTCATTCACAATCCAGAACACAACAAATGTTAAACAAACACAAGCATCAATTTAGCCTATGTTGATTACAAAAATATAGAAATAGACAAATAGGAATTAAGGAATTATTTTAATAGCATATCACCTCAACAAAGTGAAATTCAAGCTTTGCCACTAAAGGGAGAATAAATCAGAGATGTTTTTAAGTGTTTATCATTAGATTCAAACTGGGTTTAGGTAGACAAACATAACATAGAAATTTTTACATGTATTGTTTTATGTTAGAAGTAATGTATATCTCATTTTTGACCTTATCCAGAAAATCTCGACAATGCCTACAAGACTTGGATAACGTTGAATACTAGATATTTGTAAAACTAGGCCCGTTTAAATATGGATTATATTTTAGGAAATTATTTCAATCTGGGACCAGAAATTGGATCATGGTAATGTACTAACATTTGAAATGCCTTATTTTGATGCTTTCTTTTCCACTAACCCAACTTAACCTAACCTAACATAGCCTTGCCTAGCTAACCTAACCTCAACCAAAGAATATAATATCTAATTGCTGGTGGATAGTGTCAATATTATTAGATTGAACTTTGAAAAACATAATTCAATCATCTCCCACTTAACATCATCTGTGTATTTTGGATATCAAAATTATCTGGATAATATTGACGCTATCCAAGTTTAGACTTTATCCGTAGTATATATACTTTTAGGTTTTAATGCCATTCTAAGCTATTCAAACCCGTAAAGAGAAGGTTTTTTTTTTAACTTTTAACCCATATACCAACAATGATCAAAAATGTTGTAAAAATAATGTTTTACAAGGTTACAAAGAGACATAATTCAAAACAATTAGTATAAAAACAATGCAATTAAAAATAGGGTGTTAAAAGGTGTAGAAACAAATTTACATTCCAGGTTAACAAGAAATGTTAAAAATATTTTTCTGGAGATGTTTTTTATATTAACTGACTTAGTTTCCTATCGTTATTCATATCATTGAGAGTTAAGTGGCAAAAAATTCAAGCTTGCAAAATTTCTACTTTTTTGTGGACATTTTTAACATAAGGATACAAGATATATTCTCCATATTCCCATTTTAAATTTAATAATTGTTAATTATAGACAAAAATAGACATAATTTTATTTTAAATAAGTTTTCAATGAGTAAATTTAATTTGTGGAAAAATGCAGTCATTTTAATACTTAACAAAAGCTTCTTTAATAAAATAACATTAGATTAGTGTCGTCCAATTTTAATCAAATGTATTGTTGATTCCAGCTTAACGTGGGTGAGTCAGGAAACGCTAGTTAAGATTAATATTGTTGCAGTTTTTATAACAAAAAACTAAGTTAATAGTTGCTTCACAATCACTACACACAATTTCAACAGGTCTTGAATATATGTCATAGGCAACATGGAATTTGAAGATAATCTTTTCAAACAAAGAGAAAATATGATGTCCAAATTCCATAATGCCCATGAAAAGTATAAAATAACTGTTGAGGTTAATATGTGTAGAAAATTAAACAAAACCTATTTTAAGAGAAGAGATAGGATTAGGAATGAAGATGTAAGGTCAAGAGTTGAGGTACATGAGATAATTGAGGAAACTAGGATGATATGGTATGGACTTGTAATGAGGATGAAAGGAGAGAGTATTCCAAGAAGAGTAATGGATATTTAGTGTTTATGAAAGAGACCACAAGGGAGACCAAGGAAGAGATGAGAGGAACAGATAGCAGCAAGTGTGCAAGTGAGAGAATGAGAGTGGAAGAAAGTGCAGGAGGAAGAATGGTGGAAAGATAGAGAGAAATGGAGGCATTTTACTAAAGAGACCCGGCCACAGGCTGGGAACTGTCCATGATGATTATGATGATGATATCTACTGAAGCCATATTATGTTTATTTATTTTGATATAAAAAGTGTAAAAATACAGCCCTTAATTCATGTTCCCTCCCACCCAAACTTGATGCAGAACTTTACTAGTTTACGATTTGTGAATATGAGAAGTTTCAAACATTCCTAACGCTAAGCTAATGTACCTCATTATGGATATGGTAGACATCCATTACATATAGACTATCATACTCAAGATGATGGTCTCCGACCACTTGTGTCGCAACACCTGCTTCATTTGCAGGATCCAACAACCTCTCTGAAACTAGTGGCTTACCATCTTGATCCTGTTGGGAAAACAATGTATCAACACAATTGAATAATAATATATATTAAAAATAGAGATTTATACATATCTTAATTGGTGGGATAGACTTAACTTGTCTTGAGCCATTGAAAAGCCATAACAAACTCCCTCATCACCATTATCCTTGTCCACCCCTCAAAGCGGGGGCCGGTTTCATAGTCAGATATAGAACACCTCAAGTGTACGCTACTAAATATATGACATAACCTCTCTAAGCCCAAACAAAATATGTTTCATAGTCTCGTGACAGGAGAGTTTAGTTTGAACTTGAGCAAAGCTATGACCAGACTAAATCCACACTAAACAGACCTTTTTCAACTTTCATGATGGAGGACAGTTGGCTTTCTGATGAAGACATGATCAACGTTTTAGAGCTTATTCACATTATTAGTATTATACATTGGCCTTAGCCAAAAAGATATCCAAAAGATGCAGATAGCACTGTTAAATTTTATTACTACCAAGAATGAGAAAACTTCTGCTTCAACAAGAAAACGCTGATCAACGACATCGTCTTACTGTTTACCGAGCCAACACATAACAACTGTGGTAAGCCTATGCTACCTTTAACTAAGGCAGTCACAGTTCTTCAATTTTATGGGAGAGGTAAAAATATTTTAAAGTATTATTTTAATAGCTAAGTTTTGTATCCTCAAAATCCTTTACTATAAAATTAATTGCATTATTGAATGAGATATACAATTGATTGGATGATCATGTTTTTATAGCACACCTATGTTTACAGTATATAAACACAATCGTTAAATATATTATAAACAAAGAAAAAATGGCCCCAAACAGTTGTACTAAATTAAACAGTGAAAGGAGGATAGAAAGGCAAGGAGTACAACACTTACCAGAAAACTGTAGGCCTCAATTTCACAATTAAAGCACAATAAAACACATAGTTGTGTAATTTTCAGGGTACATCAGTACCCTTCTTCAGAAGACTCAGTCTGTGTTTTACTCTCTTATGCTTCTTTAATGCTTTAGTTTTGTATTATAATAAAATAAATAAAATAATTTGTACATGCTCTATGTTAAAAATACTTGAACAAAATCTTGGATAACCTATCACCGAATTAATACACAGTCAAACTATATTGTAGATCTAACAAATCTCCAAAAAATGAATATGCTACATTGCAATATTGTTTCTAATAGGTATTTACATTCGTCCTTCAACGTAAAAATTAAAAGCGTCAGCAATGTTTTGTCATTTTTTAAATTTTTTTTACAATCACAGGATTTTATTTTCATAAGCTGCAAAGTGATACAAGCTTGGCTAATCTCTATACATTTTTTCACATTCTTAAATGTTTAAAAGTAATTAATTTTGAGTCATGCCCTTACTATGAGGTTTGTTTAATATGTTACTATGATGTTTGTTTAATATGTTATTTTTATAAAGCAAATAAATAATTAATCAATCAAGCTCATCTCACATCCTCCATGTTGACAATTAAATGTTTTCGTCTTTTTTGTCTGCATTGTATGTCATATTATATGCTTTTTCATTGGCTGCTTGCAGTGATATCACTGATGGTCGGTAATGTTCATTTCAATCCCGACTAAACAGTTTAGTTAGAGTAGCCAACCACACTTTCTTGACTATGAAACGCCAGATAGTTGTGCTTAGTGTGAGGTGAATGGAAGTTCTCACTAAACAGGACTAGTCTTAGTGTGGCCCTTCCTCCAAACATGTTTGCCTTGCAACATTAAGATATATCAATCAACACTCTCACAACACAAAGCTATGTAAATAAACATTATTCTATAGTTTTACAGGTATTTGTTTTAACATTACTAATATAATTATTTTTATACCTGTTTAATAAAGGAGGTGGATTTGTTCTTCTTCTTGGAAAGGGGAATATATCCATTCTTCCAACCTAATTTTTTCTTTGGTTTCCTATGTGGTGGCCAACACTCCTCGTGACCCCTAAACAGAATATTAACAGTGTTACACATATCTCAATCGAAAGTGCTTTGGTTGGATACACTATTGAACCCCAGGGTTTGGTGTCTTCTAGTAGCTACACTTGTATCTGCATTGGTAACAGCCGCCACCATATCATTATTGGAGAATATTTTAAAACCAACCCTCAACAATTCATCTTCAAGTCGATTCGCATCACAAGCTTAGTATTCGAGGGAGATCAGCTAGGCTTTATATAGATACACATGATTTGGGGAGTTTTTTATTTTCGCTGTTGGCGACACAGAGTAGGTAGTCCAGGTGAACAACAAGTCAGTCACCAAGTTATGTAAATACTTTGAGTTTGTGTCTGTGTATTTCGCTGGGATTTACAGGTAAAAACTACTTTTTTGTAAATTTTATAATAATTTCCTGATCTAATAAGATAGGGTTGTTAGAGTTTGTGATTTAATTTAAATAAATTACTGTTATATCATTGCAATGTAATGATCATCTATACCAGGTCTGGCCAACCCGTGGCCTACCCCATAATTCTTTTCGGCTCCCCAGATTATTTTTATCCTACAGACTACATCAGTGGGAAATCAAGCTGAACTAGGCACGATTAAATAATGATAAATATAATATTAGACAAGTTGTACATCCTCGAATCCACACCACTTCTTTTCTTCTTCGAACCACGTTGTCCCGGAAACCATAGAAGGGAAAACAGGAGCTATCAAGGTCAAGGAGGGCAGGCTCGCTAGTTATCAATGCTCCCCTACTTCTTGCTATTATCAGAGGAGTATTGTGTGACTGCCTCAGTTAAGTTTAAATAAGTAAATAGTGCAGGTGCAATTGTTCTTATTATGTATATATTTTAATTTGACCCCTCAGGATGAGTTCAGAAAAAAAAGAGAAACGTTACAGAAGAAAACTAACAGTTCAGTGACCATTGGGAATATGATTACGTCTTCATAGTACTGAACTCCAGATTAACATGTTTGAGTTGCAGAGAGACAATCTCTGTATTTAAGGAATACAATGTCAAAAGGCATCATGAAACGAAACATGATGAGTATGTGAAATTCAAAAAGAAATGAAAAAAATATAAGTTGGCTGCGCTTGAATCTGGATTAAAGGCTCAGCAAACAATCTTTAGTTCATCGTTACAACAATCATCTTACAGTGTCAAAGCAAGCTATTCTGTCGCATTGTTAATTGCAAAGAAAATTAAGCCAGTTTTGGATGGGGAATTGATGTCAGTGTGTTTGGAAGCAGTTATAAAAGATGTTTTGCGCGATAAAAGTAAAATATTTTCAAGCATAAGTATGTCGCATCAAACAATATGTCATAATGTTCATAATATTTTAGCCGAAGTAGTGATAACTTTGCAAGATCAAATTTAAGAATTCAAAACTTATTCTTTAGAGTTCGACGAAAGTACAGATATTCAAGACACAGCTCAACTTTCAATATTTATTCGTGGAGTAAACGATTCTTTCCAAGTGACAGAAGACTTGAAAAACACCACTAAGGGTGAGGATGCTTTCCAAATCATACAAAAGTGTTTGTCCAACAACAGTTTGCATTTAGAGGTGCTTTCGGGACTAACAACAGATGGAGCATGGACTATGATAGGAAAAAATAAAGGAGCTGTAAAGTTGTTTATGAACGGGTTGAAGGCGAGAAACATTTAAACCAGTGATCTGAGGTTTGCTACATTAGCAACATGTATGCTCTTAAGTGTTGGCTATGAACCATGTCATGGATGTGGTTATAAAAACAGTGAACTAAATTCAATTGCATGAGCTTCAGCATCGCCATTTCAATGAATTCCTAATTTAATTATGTTCCGAATAAGGTGACAGCGTGTATTTTACCAATGTAAGATGGCTGAGTCGCAAAAAGTGTTTAAAAGTGCATAAATAGTGTTCGTCTTATGAAGGAGCAGGAACTCTCATTTGTGACTTCTCTTAAGTGTCGTTGAGCCTAACTCTATTTGCTATGTTTATATTAGCCTTATTACTAATAGAATTAAATAATTGTATTACCTTTGTATTTGATATTTATAGTTTTATAAAATTAATATGTACAGTACTTAACTCCATATGCTGTTTCACTCCCCTTTACACAATCTATTAGCACAAATTTTATGAATCAAATAGCCAAAGCTATTATATCCTTTTAGTAAGGATTTACTCCATCTAGATATCATATTCTGAAAAGTTAAAAATGACACCTGACACAGGAACCGAACCTGGGACCTTTGGCTTAGTACACCAATGCTCTAACCACTGAGCTATCCAGGAATTGTCCCATGCCCAGTACAATTGTACAAGTGGCAGTAATAAGCCAGCTACCAAGTTGAAGGTGGCTGCATTATCTGATAGCTCGTGATCTTAAATAAAAAAAATCACACATATAGGTCTAGGGAAGTTGATATGGACTCAATTCTATGGTGCTACTGGCCACTTCCATGGAATCAGATAAACATGGACATTGAGAACTGCGTCTTGGGATACTATGTATGTCAAGTAGTGCTGCAATCCCCTTAGAAAAGCTATCTGATTCCATTGAAGTGGCCAGTAGCACCTTAGAATTGAGTCCATATCGACTTCCCTGGACCTAAAGATAGGATGAGTTACTTATAGTTGATGCTCACATCATATGGTTAGAGGGATATAATCAACAATAAGGTTAAGAATTTGGATGACATAAATCAACTACTATCACAAGTCCAAAGCATAGTGAGTGTTCAACAAGGCAATTAAAGTACTCAGGGAAAAGGAAGTCAGTTCAAGAAAAGAGAGAAAGTTTTAGTTCAATAGTTCATCAAAAATAAAGTTAAATGGGTTGAAGTGAAGTGCATAAAGTACTAGGCAGGCGCTTATTACTACTATATGCACACGAAAAAATCATAGAGAGATATGTGAACTAAATAGCATTTTCCAGATTATCGACTAAAAGAAACCGACCGCCTTGAGGATGTGTTTCCTAGACATTCTTTCTTGGCCAGGCCGTTGTAGGATGTGAATAGTGTGCAATGAGAATGGCAGTACTCTCCCTTGACTGTGAATGAAGAGGCAAAAGATGGAGACATTTGGAGGACCCCAAACTCAAATAAGTGCAGGTCCATACCATCAGTCACCTCTGGAGGAGCAGAATAGGTAAGTCCCTCAAGGGCACGTCCAACCGCAGAGGAAGAAGAGGAAGTGGAGGCTAACCAGAGTTGCTACAGATATGGAAATTGAAAATTCCCTGACTTTTCCCCGGTTTTCCAGACCTTAAGGTCAATGATCTTTGTACCTTTTAAGAACAAACAAGAAACTCTTCTTCAAGTATTGAGGGTAAAAATGTAACAGCATATAAAACAACATTTTTCAAATAACTGGATATAAAGTGCAAAAATAAAATTTAATGAAAATTAATATCAAAGCCACAGCACTTGAAGTTAATTCTAAAAGTAAATAATAATTTACCATACATTAAATAAGATTTTATGTAGTCCATCTTTTATTTGAATAAAATTATTTTTAAGTGTTTGAATAAAAGTTTTTGTCAAAAATAGAATATAAAATCAACATAATATAACAAAAAATTATTATGATTAACATTGAAAGTATATTAGGATGATCTCAATGGGATGTCCTGGCAGTGAGGAGACAGATTTGTTCCTCAAGTGCAGATGTTTCTTTTTGTTTTTCAAGCAAGACCACCAAGCTCTTCTTTTTCTTTGCTCTAAGTTCTTTGACTTGGTCACACACACTTGTGTTTTCCAAGTATTCCTTTTCTCCATCTTTCTTCTTTTGCACATCAAGGGCCAATGAATAGATCGTTCTTGCATTTCTATATCTTAGAATCATTTTCTTAGAGAAATTAACTTTATCTAGGCCCCCTGCTGCTTGCACACCATTGTACACTTGTCTCTGGGAGGTAAGTGATCTTGGTAGTTGATTTTCCAACACTACTTCTTTATTGAGCGAAAAGCCTATTTCAACAAACGCATTTTCATGACTTATAGTGAAGACTTTCTTCAGAAAATCGATCAGAAAGTCAGAGGCATCCGCTGCTCATGAATACAATATTCGAACCGTGAAATGATCAGTTGACATCAAGTGAAGTCATAAGCCTGAGGATACCCAAAAGCGAGTGTATCGTCTCACCATTCGAGTCTGAATGTGTTTGTTTTTATTTCAATACTGCAGTTCAATGTTATTTCTTCATCAGATTACGGTGGTGGCATATTGAGTCATTCTTGCTGCCTAGGATTGGGTGGAGAGAAGACGTCGTGAATAGAAAACACAGCGCTGAATGATTGTAGAGGAAACTACAAAAAGAAGGAAAAGGATCATAACGTGGCATGGTTGACACTCAATAATTCCAGAACTTCTTTGTATTTTCTTCACATATTCACCTTTATGAGGGTGTTCAATTGGAAACACTGGGGGAGAAAGTGAGGTGACATATGATATGTGACAAATTATTAAGATCTGTGACTGTCAAAAACTGTGAGATGAATCAGCATTTAGATACTAATTTAACAAGTGTAAGATTAACATTATAATTATATTAAACAAATTGTAAACTATTTATGGAGTATTGGATATTAAGAATTTTGGTATGGAGATAAAAAGATCATATAACCATTCATCATGAAACTCAAGTATTATTAAGAACATTACAGAAAGTATCCGGGCGATTGTATTGAAATCATTAGTTACATTTTTATCTATAACAAGTTATTTAGTGAAATATAAAATTTCAAGCACTTACAGTTAATAGGTTTAGAAAAGTGTTTGTACCTTATTTCATAAGATGAAAGAGCTTTAGTGGGTGGTGGGGGGAAAAAGTAGAATTACTTTTTAAAATTAAAATACAATTAAAATATTTTCTATAAAATATTCCGATGCATCACTAATGTTGTATTATATTTATTTTTTTACTTTAAAGGCATGTTTTAATTGAACATTTCATAGTTTAATCCACACCTCAGGCAAGTTGGTAGTGTGTCTGTCTACTGAGCTAAGGGTCCCAGGTTCGATTCTTGGTATGGATGTAAAATTTATCATTGGAGAAATGTGGGTTTAACCTTTCACGGTGATGAATTAACCACTGGGGACTGGGTGTTGCCTGTCCTAGTCTTAAGTTATATTATAAGGCATATGAAGCTAAGACAGGCCTAGCAAATTGGCAGTGAAAAATATATGGCTTGAAAAAAAAAACTCACCCAGGCCACAGTTTGGAAACAGTAATGGATGGTTAAACATATTACCTGTAATCTAAATATATATACCTGGATGAGTTGGGTTGACTTCCTATTGATGAACCTGAAAATACAAAGAACCAATTATTTCTAACCAAACAGTTACAGAGAAAGCATGAAGAATTAATTTCTTAAATATATCAAACTAAGTCTACAATATTGGGCATATTTGTGTGAGGTTTTTCTTCCCACAAATTAGTTAGTATATTCAACTCTCTATGAAGTAACAAAACACACACACATAAGACATAATGCACTTAAACGCAACATTAAGCTATAACTAGATGGCGAACATTAGCCTTGTCCTTGGTATCAAGGTAAAAACAAACAGGCAGCTTGCAGCTAGTGCATGGCATCATGGGTAATGGGTGGCGCGTCTTTCGACATGTTCGCGTTGCTATGATGAACGGGAAACTCAAACAAAAATATTGTGGTTACTTAATGACCAAAATATTGAAAATTCATCACTTTTCAGTGACTTTTGAGACCTTTTTAGAAATTAGAAACTTTTTCGTGACTTTCATAACCCAGTAGACACCCTGACATTGTACATTTTTACACCAACTGCGCCCTCACAAGTATACCTCATTCACTTATCCATAAAAACATTAAAAACCATGAAGACATAATACAACCTTGTCTAACACCCTGCTCAGTGTCAAACCATTAGCTCCATCCACCTAAACT
Source organism: Timema genevievae (assembly GCA_902155825.1). Taxonomy (NCBI): domain Eukaryota; kingdom Metazoa; phylum Arthropoda; class Insecta; order Phasmatodea; family Timematidae; genus Timema; species Timema genevievae. Next base: position 233,171 of record CABFWO010000572.1, read on the forward strand.
CATGCTTTACTTCCATCATACACCGCCATAATGTAATTTACTAACCATGCATCCACACCATACTTTCTTAGAACATTCCATAGCATACTCCTATTCGCCCGAACATTCGCTTTTTCCAGATCAATGAATGCACCATAAACTTTCTTCCTTAGTGAAATACATTTTTCAATCAGTTGTTGCAATGCAAATATCTAATCCATGCAACCTCTACCTGGCATGAAACCACATTGCACATCCCAAATCTTGTCCGCAGTTTTTTATGCACCCTCTAAATTAAAACTTTGCATGAAATACTCAACAAACTAATTGCCCTATAATTCTTACATTCACTCTTACTACCTTTGCCTTTGTACAAAGGAACCATGACAACTTTCTTCCAGTCATTAGAAACATTCAAAATCCCAGCATATATTGAACAACCCACATAATCTGACAAGTAGTACCATATCCCCACACTTAGGCATTCTACCTGTGATCCTACCTACACTAAAGAAGAAATACTACAACACCCGAGATTTGATTCATTTTCACACAAATAAGTTGATTGATTCCTCTAAACCTGAGCAAATATTAGTCAAGACTCGACACTGTTTCTTATATTACACAGATGACACTCACAAGCGAACCGTTTTAAAGGAGAATATAATTTTCTTAAATACTTTGATGCGCAAAATTTCTAAAGAGTTAGAAAAAAAATTTGGAGTTACTCATGCTGATCAACAAGTTCTATCAACTTAACATTAATGATATATATATATATATATACACACACACACACACACACACACACACACACACACAGAGGCTGCCAGCCTATCGCAAAAGTTGTCACCAAAACTAGCAATTATGACTGTAAACTCATTTTTTTCACACCCAATGGCACCCAAACCATCTTAATCTAAAATGGTTCTTGCGAACATAAATTTCCACTTCAAATTATTGTTTGTTTCGCAAGCAGCAAGCTCACAATAAAGTCAAAATATAATAATTTTCAAACCTTAACTCCCAAGAAGATGTGAATTCATCAAATCAATTTTGTGTTAATTGCATTGGACCTTCACAGTGAGTCTCAAATTTGGCTGTGGTGATATACTGCCTACCATGGTATATCATCTCCAACGTTATATTGTCTATCACAATATATCATGGTAGAGGATGTATCGTGGCTCACAGTGTATCATGAAATATGATGAATCGCAGTGAATGATACATGGTGGTGGCCGATACAATGTAGTAGACTATGTATCATGGTGGACAATATATCGTGGTGGATAGTACATTGTGGTAGGTGATGCATTGTGTAGTGTGATAAATCATATTTCTTGATCTACAATAGCCATGATCCAATGTTTTAGGGACCTTCTCAAGTGAATTGTTTAAAATTACCGCAAGTAAGAACTTAGTCGCTATAAAATGATTTGGTCAAGTAGGGGATTATAATGCTGCAATTGATATTTCATGTCCTAGATCCTATGTATAGATAAACTTAGGTAAAAATTCAACCAATACTATTATTAATACAACTCAAGGATGTATAGTCCCACTCAGCGATGAAATGTACTGTCCACCAATTATAATTATTGAACGCCAATGCAGATTACAAACATGGTTTAGTTGATTGATGGCAAGTTTTCCCAATATTTATATTCCCCATTGCTCATGAAAATAGTTGAAAATAAACTATTTCATTTACAATTTGAATTATTTCCCTAGCACATTTTACATTAGCTCAATTAATAGATTGGGTTTGAGCTAAAAATTCAAGTAATGGCAGAACCTTACTCTACCCTGTGTGAATTAAATTGAAATTAAATGTTTTAACTCTATATATTATTTATCAGTTTATTTTAAGCAAGTTGTGTTGCCTGTTACCACAGATCGTTTTACACTCCCTCCAGATGAGTTCTGATATGACAAAACCTAAGCCGGGAGGGGATTGGGCATTAACGATTGATTTTCTTCGAAGCTGCTATTACCTTTATGTCCAGTGGCAACACTGTATAGTGTGAACTATGTTCTTCTTTTCATTGTATAAGCCATATTGTGTTTGTTCCCTTTTATATGTTTAATATTCACCTTTCCTGTAACTTCTTAAAAATGTATATTTTTAACATTTACTAGATTTATTAACAAATAGATAACATTTTTAGTTTGAAATAAATAAACACACAATAAAAATATAAAAATACTAATTTGACTGATGTTAGTCATTAAAGTTGAAATTATAAACTATACTTCATACACAAAGATCATTTACAATCCTACCTCCTGTTTAATCCATGATTAATGTTGTCCACATAAAATTATTTATGATTGTAAGTTATATAAAAAACTTACTTGGCGCTGGTTCCAAGGAGGGGGTGGTGCAATCTTTGCACTCATAGACATCATTTGAACCGGTTCGATCGAGACAACGTTTGTGCCTCGCTTTGTGGCCGCAGAGATTACACAGCAATAGTTCCCATCTCCTGGGGACAACAGAGCAATTAGATCAGGACAGTCACTAGTAAACACACAGATCAAAACAATTTTAATGGCGTAAAAACACTTCCTTCACCCACACCCTTCTCCTTTTTGTACTTACGCTCATTGCTTTTTTGTACTTATGCTCATTCCTAGTCGCCTTCCTCCATATGGGTTTTATATGTGTGTTGAACTGGCTACAAACCCAGGGCTTTCAATTCCAGGCTGGTACCATGGGTATTTTTCCCGAAAGGGGAATGATCCTAACAGTAATCAGGTTTTGTTTGATTAGGCTTAAGTTAGGTTTAAGACCACTCCTGGTTCCACACCTTAATAATCACATCTCATTATGGCTACAACGTGTAGAAACCCTCCATAGGTGTAATGAGCGCCCTGTGCCACTAGAGAGGCTAAATGTCTACATACAGGCAACCAAACTAGATACTATACATCTCTCCTGGTCAAAAAGCTTTAAACAAACCTATACACCCTGCCCCATCTTTCTCGGAGGTTCTTAGATCCTTACCTAGTTTTTAACATCACAAAAGTGTGTGCTGGGTGTTTGGAAATAAAGATATTACATTTTAAAATAAACACAATTTAAGATTGTGTCCAGAAAATATGAGCCCCTAATTATTTTGGTAACTGAACCATGGCTAAAGGGAAATATTGTTAATGAAGGAAACTATTTGGATGTTTGGATGTGAGCCTATGTAGTATTTAGAGCCCAGATTTTGATGACATGTTATCTTTTATGATACATAATAGACAGTGCTCATGTGCTCATGTGCACATAAATTCTATTCACTACCCCCTGGCTGTAAAAACCTATTTATAAAGATCCTATGCTCATTTTTTGTCATTTTGGATTTTTAGGTCATATTTTCAAGAAAGGAACAAGGAAGAGGTGTACTAATTATAGGGGGATTATGTTGATAGGCCACTGTACAAAAATATATGAGAAGATACAGTAAAAAAGAATAATAAATAAAATTAAAGGAAGGTGGAGAGAGGAACAGCACGGATTTAAGGAACAAAGGTCTACAAGAGACTTAATCTTTGCCATCCGACAGCTGATGGAAAGAAGGTATGAATATGGGAAAGACTTGATAATGGCATTTATGGATGTGGAGAATGCATATGATATAGTGAATAGAAATAAAGTTTGGAAAGCGATGAAGGAGGCAAAAGTGAAAAGAACAGTTGTAATGAGAGTGAAAAGAATGTATGAGGATAACAGGATTTGTGTTAAGCCGGAGAGCAGGACGAAGTGGTTCCAAATAATAAATGGAGTGAAGCAGGGAAGTGTTATTTCACCATTACTAATTGATATGTTAATTGAAATAGTCATGAACAAAGGGGCAGGAAAACTTGGGCAGGAAAGAATGAAAGCCATGATGTTTGCTGATGATTTGATGGTATAGGGTGAGAAGGAAGAGGAAGTACAGGAACAACTACAAGAATGGAATGAGGAAGAAAGAGTGTGGAATGAAATTTAGCATGGCAAAGTGTGAAGTGATGATAGTGACAAGGAAGAGGGTAAGGCCTAGTAAAGCTACAAAGTTTGATGGAGTGAAGCTGAGAAAAGTGCAGAACGTAAAATATTTTGGAAGAGTGATTGAAGAGAAAGGTGGATGTAGAGAGAACCTAATGAGAATATGACAGTAGGGAGAGTTGTTCTACAGGTGCGTAAGAGACCTGCTATGGAGAAGAGAAGTGTCCTTGAAGTGTAAGGAAGTATTGTACAGGGAGTACTTTGTACCTATTGTCACACATGAAGCAGAAACATGAACATTGAATGTAAGAGAGACTAGGAAAGTGGAGGCCATGGGAATGAAGTTTGTGAGTAGCATGTTAGCTGTCACGAGGAGAAACAAGATTAGGAATGAAGTTATCTGGGAAAGAGTGGGGGTACAGGGAGTACATGAGATAGTAGAGGAAGCAAGACTGAGATGGTATGGACATGTATTGAGGATGGAAAAAGAGAGGGTTCCAAAGAAAATGTTGGCAACAAAGTATGTAGTAAAAATATCACAAGGGAGGCCAATAAAGAGATGGGAGTAGCAGGTAGCATAAAGTGTTCAAGTTAGAGGAGAAGAATAGAAAAAATTAAAGGAGGAAGAATGGTGGAAGGATAGAGGAAAATGGAGAAATTTTACTAAACTGACCTGGCCACAGCCTGGAAACAGTTGATAATGTTGAGGTCATATTTTCTTGGTTTGTGTTATATTTCAGTCATTATTAGCCACTTTTGAATAATTTTTAAGCATTTATCTGGACTAAACATACCTTTTATTACCATCAATATTGCATGGGTGCAAAAACACTCAAACCGACACGAGATAGTGAAAGGTGGTATGCTTGTGTAAGTGTGGCAGTCAAGTATCAAGTTCCTAATGCCGTAAAATTATCAAACATATTTTTATCAAAGCAGAAATTATCGAAACGAGAAGATAAAAATGAAGACCATTAACTTTGTCTCCTTTACTTGTATGTTTGTAAAACACACATTCCTGGCAAGATAATGCAACCAAGCAGGAAAGGGGTTAGCTATTACTTCTAAAGCAGGTATGTGTATATCAATATTACACTTAGCAGAATCAAATAGATTAGTTGTTAAGGGTTTTTCATTGTGTGTGTATGGGTTTTAGTCACCATTTATTAAATGCGTGTTTGATCTAGTCGTGTGCATTGATGAGTTTTTGTTCATATTTTTTGGTCATTTTTTATAAATTTAAAGTAATGTTTAGTTCATTTTATGCCTTTTTTTCGTAATTTTTTTGTCATCAATGTTTTGGCCTTGGTAGTGATAATGTTTAAAAATACATTACTATTTGTCCATTTAGACCCATCACCTTACACTCCCTACATATGTAGCCATACCAAACCGATAACCATATTGGTGTGAGTATATATTCTAAATAGCCTCAATATCATCCAAGACTGAAAAGGAGGTTTTTTAGCATTCACAATCAAATCAAATAATGCCAATCTCAACACTAGTTTTACCAAGAAACTGGTGGCTTTTTCTGGGTAAAAGAACTTGAACTTTAGACACTACAGCCTCTTCATGTCTCCTGAGGAGGTCATCTGAGGTGAAAACTAGGGATGTGTTGTGTGTTGTTTTAACAATTTCTACTCAAGCATTGCCGATGTAATCCTTCCAACATTTAACCAGGATCTAGCTCAGGCCACCATTTAAAAAAAAAGTGTTATCCCCAGGACCTAATGAATGGTCAACCTCAGTGGTTTTGGGGTAGAGTGCTCGTCTCAGGACCCGATGGTCATGGGTTCAAACCCAGCCAGGGTCGGTGGATTTTTCTGGAGCGATAAAAATACATAACACAACTTCTTTGGTGGGAAGTAAAGCCGTCAGTCCCATAACAATTGTAGTGTAACAAGTTATAAGTTACAAAACAAATGGATGATGTTACACTCACCCTGCATCCCATTTGAACTCGCCCACTCGACGGCCGACACCTCCGCTCGCTCTTACACTTCCAAATAGACTGACACAAGGTTTGAGTCAACGTCCGACAAGAAAAGAAGACCACACCCTAAACATGTGACGGCCACTATGATAACTTCTCCCCTTGTTTGTTATTTCTGTTCCTTGCAACACCCCCTTTCCCTCTTTCTCCTCCTCTCAAGGTTCGTATCAATCATTCTGGTACTTTCCATGTCCTTCCCGAGCTCCTCTCTCTCACTCCCTCATGTACAAGATTTAAAATAATTTCTGCTTCACCCCTTGGCAGTTTGCGCTCATGTAGGCTATGCCCATATTGTTGATGGAGAGATGGCGTTGTTTACCGAGTACTTAGTTTCTAGGTAGAGTTAACTTAATGATGTCAGGATACTTGGAAATTAAATTATATTTTTACTTTCTCGCTTTCTTACAGGAAAAGAAAGTATAGTGATCGTTAAAAAAAATAGAAATTGAGATTTTGATGAATGTCGACATTTCGAGACCCCCCTAACCCCTACCAATCCGAAAAGGTGGTTTTTGAATTTCCGCCTGTCTGTCTGTCCATGTGTACCTAGGACTAGAGCCTAAACTATTTTACTGATCGAGCTAAAACTTGGTATCTAGGGTTTTCATAGGGTTGCCCCAGGGTTTTTATGGAATTGGATATCTAACCCTAAAATTAAGGGTATAATGAAGGGCAAAAGGAGAAAAATAGATTTTCTCAAAATCAGCTATAACGATTTTTATTAAATTTCATTTCTAAAAATTAATAAATATTATAAACAAAATGGCAACACTCATTTTTTTGGCAAAATGACTTTAAGGGTTCCGGTCAGATGCGTAAATTCTCATTTTTTATAATATCTCCGAAACTATTTGAGATATGAAATACTTATTATTGCAAATATGTAGGTCTATTTATAATAAAAATATTTTATTTGAAACATATTTTTATAAAACCAATCATTTTCAAGCTAAACAAAAATATATATTTTTTTCAATTTTTCGAACACTTAAGTCAAGTATTGTGACCGTAAAAAAATCTAACCCGAGATGTTGATGGATGTCAACATTTCATGACACCCCCCCACCCCTCCTCGAACCCCAAATAACAAGTTTTTTTTGCAATGCCATCTATCTGTGTGTCTGTTTAACCCTAGAATTAAGAGCAATTTAATAAAGGACGAAAAGAGAAAAAAATCAATTTTCTCAAAATCGGCTCTAACAATTTTGATTAAAATTCATATCTAGGTGTTGATTAAGATTATAAACAAAATGGTTATCTTCATTTTTCTATGAAAATGACATTTAGGGTAATTTACAGAAGTGGAAATTTCCACTTCTCCGCAAATATTTAAGATACTAACTTGTCATTGCAAAATTGTAGTACTATTAAAAATAAGATTTTTATTTGAAATATATCTTTGTGAAACCAAAAGTTTCGGAGATATTGGCAAATATATTAAAACAATTTTGTTATCTTATGTTGTACAGAGATCCTACTTAAGTTTTAACAGAATAATTCTCTAATTCCATAGGTAAGTAGATAAGATCTCAAAAAAAAAAAGTTTATGTTCTTTTCTCTCTAACTTCTTAAGGAAATGTTTGTACAACAATCATAAAATTTAAGTCCAGGAGTTAAAAAATGTTTAACATAAGAAGTATAATGCAATTTTTGCTCAGGTTTGCTAGTGTATATGATTTTGTTTCACATATATTACGAGTTTTGAGCAAATATCTCCATTTTCAAACACAGGAGTTAGAAAATCAGTGCTGAGTTATGTACCATTTATTATTATTATGTTGGGTCTTTTACCTGTTAGTACAAATTTCTGTCACAGTAGACTTAGTTTTCAAAGATCCCTCTAAGTTAATTATTAATCTTAATTGTTTCTGCATTGGATCTAATTGTTTATTTATGGCTGACATTCTTTGGTTGTTAGAATGTGGAATTTAATTACCTCTTATTTATTGCTTAATGACTTTCATATTTAGATTATGTATATACTGTTAGGTTATCGAAGTAATTTATTTCCTGCGGCATGTAGCTAAATGCTGTAAGACGGTGAGTCACTATACTCCATAAATAAATAAATAAATATATATATATACCCAGAGTTGCCATATTTAACCAATTTATCTCTCTAAATGTAGATGGGAGGCTAGGGCGCAATTTAAGAATCATGCCAAACATTCGATATGGTCAAGCTATATTAATATGAAGGTTTGTGGGTTAACTTGCCTACCTTTTTTTGGGGTTATCTTTAATTGTTAGGTTTAGAATATTAAGAGCTTAGTGATAGTTTGTTTGGCTTCTATGGGGCTATAGTCTTATTTTTACGCCTTTGAAGACTAACAAGCTTAAGTTAGGTCGGATTGCCGATATCGGTGTTTGGTCCTGACCAATATTCTTGTATTCTTAATGCATTGTTGGTCATATCTAAAGTTCAGTTTGCACTTATCACAACTCTGTGTTGGCTTCACTGTGAGAGTGTACATATAGCAATCTGTGTAAGGCGGCTAACCTTGAGTAACAACACAATCTTTCTACTCCATTCTATTACGTTCTGTATTTGTCATATTTATGCTATCATTGTTAATGAATTAAACTTATCTACTCTCGTTACCCTCGTACCTATTATTTCTCATGGGGGTGTTATAGAAGCTTGTAAATAAACCCAGTAAAGTATGTGAAAATACCTTTCCCGGCAAAATTGGTAGACCCGTTCTCTCTTGCTCAAAGATATTCTTGTATGCTGATATAATGAGTAGGTTCAGAAAGTGTCTGTTAAGTACCTAAAATAATTGTAAAAGAAAATGGAAAACCTGTCAAATGAGTTGATTTTACTGACTGCTCGCTAGAATTTTATATTGTCAAGGATTACACTGCCTTCAACCGGCTACTTCATAATACCACATGGGTGGCAATATAAAAAAAACTTTCGTTTTATAAAATTTAATATTCAAATTTAACATAAGAATAGTTTGAAAATTAAATATCCTAATTTTTGAATATTTTTACATTCCTCATATTAATTTGTTTTAAGGATTTTGATCCAGCGCATATTCTAGTTTTTGACAATTTGTTACAAGTAGCTCCCATCACATTCTCATAATTTCACAGTGACATAAGTCGAATACTTCTTGTACATTTCACTTATTATTTTCTTTTAGTTAAAAAGAATTAATGCTAGTTTGATGGCGATAAGCAATACTATCTGTCTTATCAATGGAACATTAATGTTGTTTTTACAGAATTGTGGTTCAAGTTACATTTTAAGTTACATTTTATAAATATGTAAAATGACTGACAAATCACAATTATAAATCGTTTTTAAGCTAGTAAAACCATTCACCCAGTTTGTTGCATTACCCTGTTGTGTTAGAATTGTCTTTAGCTACAGATTGAAGTAATGAGAAATATTTTAGAAAATATTCTAGGACACAATGTTGTATCGTTAAATATTTACTTCTTTTTTTTACTTTACAGCAAGTAAAAGTGTATAGTTAAAAATTAATAACAACTCTTCTATGAATTGTCATAGTTACCAAATTTTGTTCACCAAGTCTTAGGACTGAGACTAAGAAGCTCATGTCATGGATTGTAGGTATATATTATTTACTGAATGAGATAGGTAGAATTTAAAGGAAGTGTACCCACAATTTGTGAAGTGGGAAACTGGGTAAAGCCAAACAAGAATAAAACTCAAGACCTCCCCATCACAAGAACCAGACTAAATGAGCTTGACAACTCACCTACTGATGTGGCTTTTAGCCATGTTATTAAGAACGTCAACCAAAGCTACTGTATCCAACTTTGTGTATTATGGAGTTAGAATCCAGGAATAGAATATTTTAAAACATTTAGGTTGTATAATGCCTTGTTGAGGTTTGTGTATAGCAACTCTTTTTTAAAAGTGCAAATTAACTGGAACTTGTGAAGGATGTTTCACTTGCTCTCGGCCCCCCAGTACTTCTCATACACCAATTACGTTCATTAGTTTGATGAGAGTTATAAGGGAAACTCAAGGGCTGAGAGCAAAACATCCTCTAGAAAATTACAAACAAATTGAGTCTATTTTAGTAAGTTTGTAGCGCTTTCAAAAATATTTAAGAATAACCATAACCTGAAAGAACATAAAAATAAACTAAAAAATTTAAAAAATACAATGTAAAATAGTAAAACATAATATTTGCAAAAGGGGGAGGGGAGGGGAGAAACCTGTGAACTAACATTAACATTGCCGTAGAGTGAATATATCTAACAATGAAATGTAACCTAGCCAAAACAATGATATTAAACTTTGTGTATATTTTGTTGAAATAATGAGTATAAGTTACTGTTTACCTTGATGCCTTAAAATTTAACGTGCATTCTACTTCCAGCAACTAGCATTAATTTTCCTTTCCGACTCTTCAGTTGTCTAAAAAAAATAACTACAGTAAAACTTTGTTAGTCCAAACACTGGTAGTCTGAAATTTCAGATAATCTAAACACAATTTTCAGAAACCACAGGGATAAACCACTATGTAAAATGCAATCGATTTTATTGATAGCAAACTTATAGTTAAAGAGAGTTATAAAAAACACTAGTGATAAGAAATGTGTACATGTTTTATTCAACCCAATGTGTTTATAAAACTCATTTGATTATAATTTAAGAATTTATGAAAATACTCTATCTCACTGCCGACCCTTCTGTATTTTCCCACTTGATCCGATTTTGCTATTCCAAACAAGCTTCGGCCCCAATTAGTTTGGATTAGCGATGTTCTACTGTATTTTGAAAATGTTTACCCCCAACATATATGGATTTGAGTTATAATCTGTTCACAGTAGCTTTGACCTTTTCTAGCAATTGAAAGGATTTAAAAACTGCTCTAGATTCACATTACTAGAAAATAAGTATTGTCAAATTGACAAAACTTATTTGTGAAGGGAATGAATAAGGACGTACTTTTGAGTAACTTTAGAGCTGTAGGAAAAGACCAAAGTATATACCAACTAACTATATCAAGTATTGAGCCTAGTTCTCAGGGTATATTTATGAATCAAGTAGTATTTTGGGTATAAGAAATTATTTTTTCTTGTTTGTTTTAAAAAACAGGATACTTACGTGCCATCAACATTATGTTTCTTGCCCTTAGGGCACAGACAATGTTCTTTAGAACATTCATCAGGGCGCTCCAATAGTTCCATAAATGCATTTGGGGCAAGTTCCCACGAAGCATCTCTGTAACAAAATTATATTGGAAACTAGTTTAATTAAACATAAAGTGTTTGTGACTAGTAATGTATACATTTTCAGAGTAAACTTGTACAATTTAGTGAATACTTTAATAAACTATTGCTGGGTGTTTAAATCTAGTTCAGACCGCATGTGAATCTGACACTATGGTCATGTGGCCATCAAACCTAATGATAATTTCAATGACTTGTGTATTGACAAAGAGCTTCTTAATTCATGGTCAATATTTCAAAGGAAAAAACTTACGATAAAAATTATTTTGGGTGTGTAGTCGTAATGAAAATAAAGGTGTAACTTTTTACCAGATATTTCTCAGCTTTTAAGTAAAGGTATCTAAATAATTATAAAATTGATTAATTTTTCTGATGTTTCATTTATTTCTATTCAATACTAACATAAAGTCTACAGAGAGTTTATATGTATTAGTTATGATTTATGACATACAATAGCTAAATGAAAGCTCAAAACTAATTTCCATCCATTGTTTTTTGAAGTGAGCTCCTCATAAATCTTTAATTTGTTGCTATGGATTACTTTTTATCTTTGATTGTGTGTACTTTGACTTCAGCAACAGCATAAAAACCTAACTTTTGGTTTATGTAGATGACATAATTTTGGTCTGCAGAAGTTGAATGAGATAAAAACATCTCTGTCAGAATTCGATATGAAAGATCTATAAGGTTTGCAGCGCTTTCTAGGTATAAAAATTGATCAGAAAACTGATGATATGTTCCTTAGCCAAACAGCCTACTTGAAGAAAGTTCTCAAGAAATTTGTTGGGGAACAATGGAAACTTATCAAGACACCAATGGAGGCAAAACCACCTGAAATAACAACTACATCAGAGTGCATAATTCAGAAAAAGTCGTATTGTGAGCTTGTTGATAGCTTGATGCATGTAATGCTCTACACTCGCCCTGATCTGATCTTCTCAGTGAATTTACAGAAGGTATCAGAGAACGCAACAGAATCACAGTGTAATGGACTTAAACAAATACTACAATATATTCAAGGGGCACTTGAAGTTGGTCTCTTCTATCCGAATAACTGTGATCTCACCTTACGGGCCTACGTTGATGCAGATTGGGCCAATAACAGCGATGGTCGTAAATCTACAGCTGGGTACCTATTCTAAGTTTATGGTGCCACTAATGGTTGGACTACATGTAAACAGACTACAGTCGCCCTGAGCTCAAAGGAGTCAGAGTATGTCTTCTTGTCAACCACCTCACCCGACCTACTCTGGTTGAGAAGACTGATCCAGGATTTTGGGATCATTCTAGGACCCACCAAGGTGTATGAGGACAACCAGTCCTACATAAGATGTTTGGGTAAATGGGAACACTAAAGACTAAAGCATATTTGTGGCAAATACAACTTTGTTCATGACCTGTATCTAAATGGTGTTATTGATATGATTTATTTGGAGACAAATGAACAATGTGCTGACATTCTGACAAAGAGATTGTTTGGAAACAAATTTGAGTATTTTTGTAATTATATTGATTTGATCAAATGCTGATTCACTAGAATTAAGTTGTATGTATTTGGGGGTACATATAGGATATTTTTCCTCCTTTTGTGGTTGTAGTAGAATTGTGGAGGAGTGTTAAAATAGGCAATTCTATCAGGGGATATACTATTTTAGGTTGGTACCACTGTTTAATGTGTCTTTTATTTCTTTTAGCTTGATCTGTGTTTATGCTTATGAACTTGTATTATTTTTAGACATGTTCATATTAATCATCATAACATGTATTGTTAAGTCTTTAACCAGTTTATTATTTCTATAAACCTATGTATTCTGACAAGATTAATGGTAAATAATATGTTTAATCTGGCTTTTATGACAGTCCTCTTGTGACCAAAGGAAAACATTTTAAATTTAAGAATGAGAAATTTAGCATTAAATTTTATATTCATAGCACAATACCGCTTAAATAGGTCATTTTTTTAAACCTATCTTAACAAAATAGGCATTTTGTTGACCAAATTTTAATACCATGATACAACTTTTTATTCAGTGAAATCCAATCATTTTATTTACTACAAATCAGAGACTCTAACCATAGATCATTACATGGGACCTTTTCTAAAAATAATATCCCTTAAGATGTTTACAAAAAAAAAACTATTTAGGCTATTATTTTGTTGATTTGTAATGATACAAATATTATGAGATTACACTTACATTACAAATTCAATTTATAGAGAAAAAATTAGGGACCTCATCTGAAAATTCCAATAATATTTTACCAACTTCTGCGGGATACATAATCCAAAACAGCTAATTAGTTCTTTGTCTTCATTATGAGAATGTACACTTTCTAAAATCATATTGTTGTATGACTTATGAACTAACTTATGTCTACAATATAAAAAAAAATCAGAACTCATATTTGGAATTCACCAATGCTAGCTTTATAGCCCTTCTGGGAATCAAATCCAGAGCCCTTGCTTCAATAGGCGAACAAATAAAAAGTTCCAACTGATAAATATTTTGTGATAGACTAAGCAATGGAAAAGTTGTTATAAAATAATTTGATAAATAAAAAAGCTTGCGTTGCTTGCCTCAATAATAAGTTTGTTACAAATAGCTTCAATTTATAGATGATTAATGAAATTCACTTTATTCCAAATATACCAGAAAGCATCCAATACCACAAAGAAGGAATAGAACGAGTGATATCCTTCTCAGACACCTGACTGTTACCACACTAACAAATATAAGCTTGGGGTACTTTATACCCCAGCCTGCTCATGGTTTAAATGAAGAACATTTTTGTAGCATAACAACTATATAAAATTACTCATCTTTATTAAACTAAAACAGAACTGTTTACTAATTTCATATTTTCAAAACTTTATTCAATGATAACATTTATTTTAAGACTTACTGTTCAGGGATAAATATTCCATAATGTAACATGGCCTTGTAAAATTTGTCGATATCATTGCACAAAGGGCATTTGAAGAAATAACCAAAACTCACCGCCAGCTTCTGAAACACAGAGGACAATACAAGACTCTTTACAGCATTAATAAATACTGGTTTTTCATTCACACTAATTTTAATAACAAAATTGATAGTATTTTTAAATTGTAGTATCACAGTGATATTTTAGTTTTTTTTAAGAGTAAAAAGGAAAATAGATGCTGTCCTAGATGAGTCAAAAACCGCAACGGTGAGGGTTCGTATAGGGAATGAGAAGTGAAGTCGAAATATTAAATGCACTATAGGTATAGAAGTGTCATGAGTTAAGGGGAAATGATGTGGAAAGCAATGCGGCTAAACTTTCCTAAGTGGTAGACAAGGTCAAATATTTTGATAATTTCACCACTGTTGATCCAAACATTCACAGATTGTTTTAATCATTTTAACTGTCAGGATATATTATAATGGTTATTAAAATATTATAATTAATTGAATTAGTATTTGGTGTTTTAAAAAAGTTTAAGAGATCAAAAACCAAAGCCACCATAACTCATTCCCAATCAAACATGTGAGGGAATATCCTAGTGTAACCAAGAAACAAACCTTCAATCAAACATGCGAGGGAATATCCTAGTGTAACCAAGAAACAAACCTTCAATCAAACATGCGAGGGAATATCCTAGTGTAACCAAGAAACAAACCTTCAATCAAACATGCGAGGGAATATCCTAGTGTAACCAAGAAACAAACCTTCGATCAAACATGCGAGGGAATATCCTAGTTTAACCAAGAAACAAACCTTCAAACATGCGAGGGAATATCCTAGTGTAACCAAGAAACAAACCTTCAATCAAACATGTGAGGAAATATCCTAATGTAACCAAGAAACAAACCTTCAAACATGCGAAGAGGGAATATCCTAGTGTAACCAAGAAACAAACCTTCAATCAAACATGCGAGGGAATATCCTAGTGTAACCAAGAAACAAACCTTCGATCAAACATGCGAGGGAATATCCTAGTTTAACCAAGAAACAAACCTTCAAACATGCGAGGGAATATCCTAGTGTAACCAAGAAACAAACCTTCAATCAAACATGTGAGGAAATATCCTAATGTAACCAAGAAACAAACCTTCAAACATGCGAGGAAATACCCTAGTGTAACCAAGAAACAAACCTTCAATCAAACATGTGAGGAAATATCCTAATGTAACCAAGAAACAAACCTTCAAACATGCGAGGGAATACCCTAGTGTAACCAAGAAACAAACCTTCAATCAAACATGTGAGGAAATATCCTAATGTAACCAAGAAACAAACCTTCAAACATGCGAGGAAATACCCTAGTGTAACCAAGAAACAAACTCGAAAATTGAAAAATGACACCTGGACACATGAATCAAAACCAGGACCTTTGGCTTAGTACGCCAATGCTCTAACCGCTGAGCTATCCAGGAATTGTCCCGTGCCCAGGGTCATTCCTCACTCATATTTTAAGGCAGTCTATGATGGACGTGCGGAAATCGTCAGCTACAAATGTTTAATTTTATTAAGATCACGAGCTATCAGATAAAGCAGCCACCTTCAACTCGTTAGTTGGCTTAATGCTGTCACTTATATAATTTTTATAATTGTAAGGGGTTGCATATTAGGAATCAAATAGCCAAAGCTATTATTTATGCTTTTATGCGTCCATAATAGAGACTGCCTTAAAATATGAGTGAAGAATGGCCCTGGGCACGGGACGATTCCTGGATATCTCAGTGGTTAGAGCATTGGCGTACTAAGCCAAGGCCCCGGGTTTGATTCTCGTGTCCAGGTGTTATTTTTCAATTTTCAGAATATGATATCTAGATTGAGTAATCTTCACTAAAAGCATAAATAATAGCTTTGTCTATTTGATTCTTCAAGAAACAAACCAGAGCTTTCACTCTCACCTTGATTGTTTATAGAAACAGAGAATTTCCCTCTTCAAGTAAATACTATTTGATCGAGGTCTTGTTCAATGAGATCCAATTTGGTGGTCAAATGGTTTTAGGTGACACTTTTGCAGTAGACTGGACAGGGATATTAGGGTTTGAATCCTGATCGGATGTATACTGAGGCTTGTTTATAAATGGTTTCTAACCCTCCCTCATATAATTGTGGTTACATTAAGTCTAAGTTTTACCTTCATCATACCACTCCATTAGTTTAATTTATATATAGCATATATATTTATGTGTGTTAACCTCTGTGTTCTTGGGGTAAAATACTCGCCTCAGAGCCCTGTTTTCATGGGTTCAAACCCAAATGAGGTAGACAGATTTTTCTTGAGAAATCAAGATTGTTAGCACAACTTCTTTCTGGGAGGAAGTAAATTGTGCCATTTAAAAGAACCCTGGATGGTATGTGAAAATACCTTTCCTGGGTAATTTGGTAGGCCCTTTTATGCTTACTCATAGACATTTCAGTGTGGAAGGTGACAGGGAAGCACCACCCTTCCAGAACTCCCCTAGTACATGGGATTTCCGCCAGATGGTGCGGGTAGCACTCACCAACCAAAGGGCTGAATAGAAATTACATCAAACCCATCTTTGGGTTTTTTAGAACCGCGTCTTACTACCCGTTCGGGTTATACCCCTGTGTATTAATTACATTATAATGAGTTAGGAATTAGGAGTGCTAAATTTAGAGGAAATGCATCCGCATTTGTGTGGAGGGAGAGTGGAAAACCATTTAGGAAAAAAAAACCTCAGTGCAACCGACCAGGATCAAACCCCAATCTCCCTGTCTTCGGCATTATAGTCCAAAACGAAATTAGTGCGTTAGACCACGCAGCCACCGAAACGGGTCTTTGGATTGTTGATTTAATAAGAAAATGTATATAGAGTGTTTTAGAAGGAATAGTATATACTTTGGGAGGTGTTATTATAGATTAGATTTCTGAGTAAAATATTCATATAAACATGTGTCCAATTCTCAATGGCTGCGGAGGTATAGATGTTTGATGCGTGAAAAGACATTATGAGAGGTATTAAAGAACAATAAATGACTTGTTGTTTGTGTTTATTGAATGTTTGAATGATACAAAACACAAATAATTGACAGATAGTTTCAATAACAACTTCAATGCACTTTGCAACTCTATGGTAATAGTAAGTGTTGTTCTTTTATCAGGGCAGCACTATCCATAATGTGAGAGAACAATTTGTCTCTTGCATTCACCTTTTATTTTGCCTTTCATCTAACCTCAAGAACCATAATCTAAAAGAATGAGTACTGCCGACGCTATTCTCTGCAAGCAGCAACAAACATTCCATTTTTTAAAAACCAAGCAAACAGTATATCAGCATATTTGTCATGTGTAAAGATGTGCTGCATTCTTAACAACACTTCTAACACCAAACAGCATTAAGCTATAACTGCTTCTTAGTCAAAGCTGATTCAGAGAGCTGTGCCATGGTCATCAGATTAAGAGAACTGCGCGTGTATTGGACTTTTTTAGGCAGAATAATCTATAAGCGCAACCTCCCATAGTTATGATACCTCCTGAAACATCAAGTATTTACACATATATACATACATACACACACACGAATTGGCCCGAATGCCAATCTGGTCATCACATCGGCTGATTAATTACAGCAAAATCGAAAGCAGGTGATCTGCATTTTTAGGCCAACTATTTACACTCATTTTTTTAAGTGTGTAAACATAAGTCAGGTATTTATTAAGTGTAAATAGCCGAAGCTATATTAATGGTAGTTGGTTCAGTTAGATATCATTCTGAAAATTGAAAAATGACACCTGGACACGGGAATCGAACCCGGGACCTTTGGCTTAGTACGCCAATGCTCT
>CABFWO010000572.1:251864-285368 GCA_902155825.1 Timema genevievae
TAGCTGACGATTTCTGCTTTGTCCATCATAGACTCTGCCTTAAAATATGAGTGAAGAATGACCATGGGCACGGGACGAATCCTGGATAGCTCAGTGGTTAGAGCATTGGCGTACTAAGCCAAAGGTCCCGGGTTCGATTCCCGTGTCCAGGTGTCATTTTTCAATTTTCAGAATGATATAAGTCAGGTAGTTTTAAGATGAGCAGCAGACAGCCTTGACCTTTGTACTATTAGATATGGGGAAGGGATTGTCAAGGGAGGAGGGGGTGGGGTTGTTTACTGGTTGGTTAAAAAAAAAAAAAGAGAGCAGTCTGGAGTGTCTTGCAAGTGAAAGAGTAAGAGGGTATATTTCAATGTCAACACTTTGTATCAGACAAAAGAAATAGAATGTGTGAAAGAATAAGAGAGTGGATTTAAAGGGTGATACAGGGGTGCAGAATATTTTCAAAGATCCAATACTTCCCCAGAACATAACATTTTCATAAAAAATTTCCTCGAAGACCAGCACTCAAAATAAAACATTTAATATTTTATCGAGGCTGAAGGTAATAAGTATTATTACCTACTACATAGTTTGGAAGATTCAAATTTAAATATATTTTTAATCAGAGTTATTTTTATAGTACCTACCTTATAAAAAACTTAGTTGTCTCCCAGAAATGGCAACCTTCCTATTTCCTTGTGTGCATTACATATTGTTATTAATTGTTCATTGATACCAGTAGGCTTATTGGTGCTAACATTTAATTTTATATCGAGAGTAAGAGGCAATGGAGTGTAATTCCGGGAGGCCTTTGTTCAATTGTTGATTTTCATACTTTTCGTTTTTTCCTAGACTCGCCACTACTGCAAGGTCTAACACTGTCAACCACACTACGGGAAATACTATCGCTATTTACGACTATAAGTTTTTCCTGATCACATAATTTACGTTTTACAAAACTTGCAATACTCCCTTGATCCTTACTTCTAGGTTTTTCTTGGGGATATCTGAGTGTATCCTGTCTGCCACGCCATTCACAATAAGCACTGTTGCCATATTGTTTGCTCTTAAAAGTCGATATAATAAACATTTGTTTAACTAAACCATCTAATTTTTTATAAACATGTATCTATTATAAAATGTACAGACCTTAATAGGTCCACTAAAAACAACAATTTCATGTCTACACAATTATTACAATAAACATGTCACGAGTTTATTTAAACTGCGCGCACATCGCCAAACCAAAACATCGCTCACCCTTCCCTACTCTCCTCCGCCTGCCCGCCATAGGTACCAAACACCCGCGGTAGGGTATGTGACTGATGACTCATCACTCAATCACGTCATTAGCCAGGTTGAATTATTAGATTTTTCCTTTGTCCCTTATTTCAACCTCTGACTTCTTATCTAGAACTCTGACACATTATCTTAGCCCCCAGACACCACAACTCTTTGTGCTCACACCGATACTGCCTCACTATGGCACACACTAATATTGTCGGGTGTTGCGTGTCATCCATCAGCCTTGGTTTTTCATACAAATGAAACAACCATATCAGAACCAGAATTTACTAAAAAGTCAACAAAATTGTTGGACTTTTCCCTGCCCCAAATTTTCCCAGGAATGCTTTAATTTCCCCCGAACCTCGTTTGCACGTTTGGACATATTCTGCACCCCTGGGGTGATAGTATCAAAAAAAAAAAAAAAAATACAAAGCGGTGCACAGATTTTCTCGNAAAAAAAAGTACAATGCGCTGCACAGATGTTCTCGCTTCTTTATCTAAAAATTGATCACTTTACTTAAAATGTGTAAGATATGTGAAATAAAATAATTTATATTGTTGCAGAGACATAATTAAAACGAGTATCACATTCAACCAAAGAGCACAACTGAAATAATACACACTTTTGTAAAAACATTGAGAAAAGAGGAACATATCTTTCTACAAAGAGCATAGCAATAAACTCCCCATTTCCCTAACATTCATTTAAAAATTATATTTGCTTATAGATAGGAAACTGTTGATTTTATAAAGAATATATATTTAAAATAAAAGTTGTTTTTTGTTTTTTACTTTTACAATGGTATTTTATTTTGTATCTTGGAGAGTTACGGGGATATTATCAAAATTCAAAATGTTTTTCTGAGGAAAAACAAAATGTGCCATTCTATTATATTTGTAATATTAAAAGGTGACTAAATACTCATTTTAATCAAAATGGTTAAGAGCCGATTTAGGGGGAAAAAAATTCTCTTTGCGCCTTTAAGTAAATTTAGGTTTAGGAATTCTAAATCTGAAAACTCCTCGGGGGAAACGGTATAAACCCTACAAAGTTTTAGCTCAATTGGTAAAATGGTTTCGGCTCTAGGCCAAGATACAGACAAACAAAAGGGCAGACAAAGAGACGAAATCACAAAAACTACTTTTTCGATTTCAGTGGCTCATGAAACGCCGATAGCCATTAAAATCTCAAGTTCAATTTCTTTTACGACCTCGTAGGGCTTCAAGAAAGTAAATCACAAATTCATGAATACTAGACTGCTCAAATATTTTTACATAAGATTATTTACCTATTTTATAAATATTAACTGATAAGTTAATTTAATAACTTTAATAAAATATATATTTTATCAATTATTTCTATTGTTTGGTTTAAGTACATTATTTTAATATAAATCATAATAATTATAACCTACTCTTCATGGAAAATATAAAAATAAATTAAGAGGATCTTAGTCTTTGAATAAGTTTGTGTTAGTTGTAAAATAATTATTAATAATCCATGTTCACAGTTGACCATTTTGGATTTATATTGAGAATTCTAAAACACTTATATATGTTGTACTTCCTTCTCTGTCCTTTTTACTTTCTCTCAAACTCCTCGAAGGGAAACTAGAACCGGGGGAGATTCAACGGAAGTTAAAACTGGGGAAGATTCAAAGTAAGTTAAAAATGGGGAAGATTCAAGGGAAGCTAAAACTGTGAAAAATTCAAGGTAAGATTAAACTGGGGAAGATTCAAGGGAAGATTAAACTGGGGAAGATTCAAGGAAAGATTAAACTGGGGAAGATTCAAGGGAAGATTAAACTGGGGAAGATTCAAGGGAAGCTAAATCTGGGAAAAATTCAAGGTAAGATTAAACTGGGGAGGATTCAAGAGAAGATAAAACTGGGAGAGATTCAAAGGAAGATAAAACTGGGAGAGATTCAAGGGAAGATAAAACTGAGAGAGATTCAAGGGAAGATAAAACTGAGAGAGATTCAAGGGAAGATAAAACTGAGAGAGATTCAAGGGAAGCTAAAACTGGGGAAGATTCAAGGGAAGCTAAAACTGGGGAAGATTCAAGGAAAGTTTAAACTAGGAAAGATTCAAGGGAGAATAAAACTGGGGAAAGATTCAAGGGAAGATAAAACTGGGGAAGATTCAGGGAAAGTTAAAACCAAATAACTATATGAGATTTCAAAACTACCTCATGAATTCAGAACTTAACTTTTTTCGATACTTAAGTTTATTCATCAGTTGATATGTATTCAATTATTTTTAAATTAATTATGCTTATTTAAATTGTGACAGATTTAATGAACAAATATTATTTTCTGTTTCTATTTAAAAAATTAATATATTTGCCATGATATTCGCTGTGGTAGGACCTATTATAAAGTGAGTTAAATTGAAATTAGCTCTAGTTTTCATGTAAACTTGTGTAAGCAAACCTAATATAATGAACAAAATAAAAGTGGCCCACATCAACAGTTGATTTTATAGTATATTTAATACAAATTATCTTTGTAATATTTAAAGTAGAATAAACCAAATGGTTGGCAATGGTGATCGGCCTAATCAGCAACAAATAAACGGCATCGGCCTGATCGACGAAACAGTTGATTGGCCCAGCGTTGATTTTTTTTTTATCTTTAATATTCTTAAGGAATCAAGGATTCAAGGGTCCAAGGATTTTATCACTAATTTCAACCCCTTTTATAAAAGTTGGTAAATAGTGTTCTGTTGGAACATGACAATAACCCATCAAATTAGCCCTGTCTCCACTAATGTGAGTTAAAGGAACTCAAAGTGTTAGAATTACAAATTACAATTTTCAAAATGATAAATCATAATATAATTGTCTAAATACTTGGACTTTCTAGTGTTATGTTCTTACAACATATTTTTATTCTTGTCTTGCCCTGAACGGTGGTAAGCATACCTTGCTTGGTTCCACTATGGTGCAGCTTATAAGATAGTGTCATAGTGTAATCAATCAAGGTACGATTGTTACCTTTCTGGACAAACGGTGTGTACATGCACACAACATGAAAATGAGTACCATTTTACAGTTTAAAGTTTTGCAGTTGAGTATAATGCAGTGTCTACTGAGTTGGAGAAACAAAAATTAGTGACTTTTAGGTGACCTTTATTGACCACAAAATTCCTTTGGTAAACGGTTGAATATTATATAATGTATATACGGTATATGCATAATGGACTCACAGGCAACATTAAACTTTAACTAAATGGCAAACGTTAACCTTGTCCTTGGTATCAAGGTAAAAATAATTAGGCAACTTGCGGCTAGTGTATGGCATCATGGGTAGGGATGTGGTATCGAAAGACAAGTATCGATACTGTACTAGTATCAATAACAGCAAGGATCAGTATTGAAATTTTAATCTGGAAAAATTTGTTTTGTAATTTGGTATTAATATCTTACCCGCTTCGGTGGCTGCGTGGTATAACGCGCTAGTCTTGTGTTGGATTGGACTGCTGATGATGGGGAGATTTGGTTACGATCCCAGCCAGGTTCACTTAGGGTGGCTTTACCTAAATGTCTTTCCACTCTCCCTCCAAGCAAATGTGGGTTCATTTTCTTTAAATTAAGCCTTCCTAATTCCAAACCTAATAGTGTAATTAGTACATGAACACGTAGTAAGACGCGGGTCTAAAAAAATCTCAACTTTTGCATCATAACTCCCTTTCATTTTTATCCAAACACTGAAAATTATAGTGGTTTTTAATACTTTAAAAACAAATTCTATAAGATGCTTTTTCGCTTGTTTAACTTCTTAAAAAACTCCCATAATTCACTTCTGGGAGGTGCCATTTTTTAACAACATTTGTCATTTATATACTCTAACAATATAGATAATTAACTATTGACAAACAATTAGAAATTACAATTTTCTGGGAAATTTTCCGCAGTGGCGGCTTACGGTGGAGGGATTTAATTGTAGAGGTGGCACCTAGAACCTATTATACTTCAAAATATAGTGTGTTAGGAGACGAGTGGGTTTATCATAAGGGAGCACGGAGTTGTGGAAGGTGGAGTAGTTAGGAAGCACCGGGAATAGGGGGGGAAACAAAAGTTGGGCCAACTTTAACATTATTTTAACTTATTGATGATAAAAAAAAATTGAAGTATGATTTATGAACATAACAGGTCTACAAAGGCTCACATTTGTTTCTCTACTACTTTTTTTTAGCACCAGGTTTTAACACTCGTTCGGGCTATACACCTATGTACTAATTACGTTAAAGTGTTATGGATGAGGAATGTTGAATTTAGAGGAATTGCACCCATGAGAGTGGAAAACTGTTTAGGAAAAACCGCCCTCAGTGCAACTGACTGGTATCGAACACCCACCTCCCAGTCATAGGCAGTCTTTTGCGAGAGTAGTGCTTTAGACCACGCGGCCATCGAAGCTCGTTTGAGAAATAGTGTCATTTGTTCTTCCTACACAGTCCACCCTAGTAAACATTTAATCCCAGCACAAGTGAAGATAGCAAAAAAGTTGTTTCTTTCGATACCGGAGTATTAGTACTGATATCAGTAAAAGTATTGGAAAAAAAGTATAGAGTAAAAAAATACTAGTATTGAAAGGAGGAAAGTATCAATACTTTTTTCACATCTCTAATCATAGGTAGCAGGTGGAACAACTTATGACATGCTCGCGTTGTTACGCTGCGCAGGAAATTCAAACAAAATTATTTTTGTGGCTTTATGAGCAAAATAATGAGAATTCGTGACTTTTAAGGGACTTTTGTGACTTTTTTTTTTAACAAATAGTTATTTTTTCATTATGTTCGTGACCCAGTAGACACCCTGTATTGTTTTGTAATAGTACATTAACTTGAATAAAGAACCATTAAAAAAAACTTTTTTCTTCTCTGATATATATATTTGAATGTAAATGTTACTGTCCAGACTGAAGAAAATATGTCAAATCCGCAGACCTCCGAGTGAACCAACATACAATGCAGCCAGATTTTCCTTTTTATCAAAGTTGTATAAGTATACCATTTTTGAATGTAATTTAATTGCATAAAGTCAAAGCCTTCCACAAATGGTGTAATTTAAAAACAATAAAAATACTTGATAGTAGCTGCAAACATTTCTGGAAAATAACAGAGGATGAATTTTGTTTGTTTTATATCTTAGTTTTCTTTTTGTAATAAAAAAAAGGTATCCTACTTAATGATAGCTAATTTTACTTAAAATAATGGAAATATTACATAGTTTTATGGCAGCCCCAGAAGAATTTTAAATTTTTGATATAGCCATTAATATCAAACAAGTATGACATGTCTGAACTAAAGAATTCATATGCAAGTGGTATGTTAAGCCAGGACTAGTGTGCTCTACATGACTTAAATCTGTGTCCATATAATATTTAAACGGGAACATACCTGTATACAAAGCTTGTGGAACCAGGAGCGATAGCCACAGCATGGAGCTTTCACAATATTTTTATTTTCATATGTCAAAATGGAATCAAAACAAATGATGCACACCACATGGCCATTCTCATCACGGTCTGGTTCAATCTCAAAAACCGGTTTCAAGATTGGTTTAGGACGATGAGCAGGGCAAAATGACCTGCAACAATATACTGAGTGTGTGAAAGATGGCCTGTAACAACATACTGAGTGTGTAAAGGATGATATGCAACAACATACAGAGTGTGTGAAGGACAATCTGCAACAACATACAGAGTGTGTGAAGGACGACCTGCAACAACATACCGAGTGTGAAGGACGACCTACAACAACATACCGTGTGATGAAATTTATTTCATCAGCTTTCAGCTTGGCTAGTGTATAAACCCTCAAATAATTGTAGGTGGCCACTACAATTATTCACTCATCTACAGGGGAAAAAGTTGCTTGGAAGCAGCTCAAGATGATGACTAGCGCCGCCCACTTGGCCTTCTGAGCTAGAGAGCTGAAAGTAAGGGTTGGCAACAAGAGAAAGGGAGGGGCAAGATGGCAGAGAAAATAGGAAGGGAGGATGTGTCAAGAGTTTCGGAAAAATAAAATGCTGAGGGCATTCGAATGCCAATGAATACGAAGTGAAGGCAGGAATTATCTTTTATTGTTCGCCGTGGATGTGCGAAGGAGGATTGAGACTCCCATCATGATGTGATTCCAATGTATAAATGCTATTTTCCAACTGCAGTTTTGTAGCTTGGAGTTTATTTTCTTGTGTTATTGATTTTTATATCTTATATTTGTGAGTTATCGAGTCTCGAAGAAACCCCTTTCTTGTGTAAGTGTATAACTTTTTTTACTTGTGCATCTTATTAATAAAAACTTTTCCTGTTTACTGAACTTATCAGCCATGTGGGTCAGAAATATGTTTTTGTAGTAATTGGTGCATGTTCACTTGGAGCAGCAACACTGGCGTTTGTGCTTAATTCTTAGCCAGTTTATGATTATATTTATATAACTTTTAAACTTATTCATCTTTTGAGCTTAAATGTAGAAATAGGCCAGATTATTGAATTTCAAATTGCTATAGGTGGCTTTGGTTCATGTGATTGGACCCCCATACTTAGGCAGATAGCACAAACAGAGTTAAATGTGCCCGATCTGTGAATTTAATATAGAGTATACCTCTTTTCATAATTGAGAAAATTATTATTTAGATTATATTCCTTGTGACTTTTATCGTTGTATCATTAATATACATTTAGGTAAACTGAGTACTATTACTCTTTTAACACATGTGATGTTACTCAGGATCTTCCCACCCAGGCTATGCAGATGAGACTCTTTTATCCGGTTCCCAAACATTTCGTCCCAAAGGACATGGAGTTTGGTGGCTACCATGATCCTGTGGGAGGAGATTCCGGTCCCTCACACAGTTCCATGAGTGGCCAAACTGGGTCAAGCCATGCAAGTTACACTGGCAGTTTCAATCTAGACCTGTCCTTTATTTATGTGAATAAATCCATAAGGATACACTTCACCCTATTTAGGAATCTTAATATTCATGTTAGGCCATGATTGGTTTAACTAATGACTAGCTTGGACCCTCAAATTATGTAATTTAATAATTGACTGCTTGGCCACCTGAGCGAGTATTGCAGTATGAATCCTGGGTTCGTGCCTAAAATTGTGCCCTTTTTTTTATGTGTTCAAGAAGTTTACTGGAGGGCCTATATATATATTCGTATGTGTCTAGGTGTATATACTTCTCTGTGGTGTACTTTTGATGTTGCTTAAGCCTATTCAGGAATTATAAAGTTTGGTTGATACTTTTGATGTTGCTTAAGCCTATTCAGGAATAAGAAAGTTTAGTTGATACTTTTGATGTTGCTTAAGCCTATTCAGGAATTAGAAAGTTTAGTTGATACTTTTGATGTTGCTTAAGCCTATTCAGGAATAAGAAAGTTTAGTTGATACTTTTGATGTTGCTTAAGCCTATTCAAGAATTATAAAGTTAAGTTGATATTTTTGATTTATAAAGTGCACCTAATTTGGTTTAGGTCTTTCCCTGAAATTTTATTCAAGAGGGTTTTACCATTGTTTAACTTAAGCTTAAATTACACTTAATAATTATTTTTTTTCATACAAATCTCTTTTTCCCTCCATTTTTGATCAAAATTTCGCTTATGTAAACAATTTTGTGAAACTTTCTAACCAAGGTCATATTTGTATTAAAATTTTTAAAGTAATTCTCAGTGTATTTGACATTTCATTTTCAGGTTAACTAACAAGTTGTAGGGAGTTAAATTGGATTTATTTTGCGGTCATCGTAACTGGTGGCCAACTCTAAATTTAACTTGAGTTTAATTTTAATGGGTCTTGGTTCCTAATTTAGATAAAATCAAGTGGCGCCCAATGTGTCAGGTTCCCCTCCTGGACGTTTCGTGTAATTGAGTTTTGTCCCTTCACTACACCTCATTAGTTATCGTAAACTCCAACCCACTCCCAAATCATCCTGTAGCCGGCCGGGCATTTGTATCAATATTTTGAGAGAAATATCGTTACAACTGAGTGTGAAGGACGACCTGCAACAACATACCGAGTGTGTGAAGTACGACCTGCCACAACATATCGAGTGTGTGAAGTACGACCTGCAACAACATACCGAGTGTGTGAAGTACGACCTGCAACAACATACCGAGTGTGTGAAGGACGAATTGCAACAACATACCGAGTGTGTGAAGGACAAATTGCAACAACATACCGAGTGTGTGAAGGACGAATTGCAACAACATACCGAGTGTGTGAAGGACGAATTGCAGCAACATACCGAGTGTGTGAAGGACGAATTGCAGCAACATACCGAGTGTGTGAAAGGACGACCTGCAGCAACATACCGAGTGTGTGAAGGATGACCTGTAACAATATACCTAGTGTGTGAAGGATGACCTGTAACAATATACCTAGTGTGTGAAGGACGACCTGTAACAATATACCTAGTGTGTGAAGGTTGACCTGTAACAACATACTGAGTGTGTTAAGGATAATTGCAACAATATATTGAGTGTGTGAAGGATAATTGCAACAATATATTGAGTGTGTGAAGGATAATTGCAACAATATATCGAGTGTGTGAAGGATAATTGCAACAATATATC
Source organism: Timema genevievae (assembly GCA_902155825.1). NCBI lineage: Eukaryota > Metazoa > Arthropoda > Insecta > Phasmatodea > Timematidae > Timema > Timema genevievae. Next base: position 261,713 of record CABFWO010000572.1, read on the forward strand.
GAGTGTGTGAAGGATAATTGCAACAATATATTGAGTGTGTGAAGGATAATTGCAACAATATACCGAGTGTGTGAAGGATAACTGCAACAATATTTTGAGTGTGTGAAGGATAACTGCAACAATATTCTGAGTGTGTGAAGGATAACTGCAACAATATTCTGAGTGTGTGAAGGATGACTACAACAATATACAATCAAGGATAACAATAAAACACAGATTCAAAAAAAAGCTGAAACCAGGAACAATTTTGTAAATTAAAACAAAGTGACTTCATTTGCAAATAATTGGCCAAAGCCTTAAAAAATACAACCTTTATGGAACATAAATATGAAGTTGTTCTTAGCATATAAATAAAATACCTATTATTATTTTTAAATCCCTACCATGGTGTTCGGACAAACTATATTTTAAGATTCACAGACTTTTCCAGTTTTTTCAGATTGTAGGTTCAAATTTCGCTGGATAAGATCTGAGTTGAATCACAAGCATTTCAATAGCAGTAAAACAAAATCAAAAACAAGTCTACACTTAAGAATATTTAGATTTTAAATTTAACAATATCCATAGGCTTAGTTCCAAAATGTTTTGTTTGTGTCTAAATAGGGTATCTTATAAAAAGAAAATAAGTAGTCACAAATTACTTATAACAAAGTCACATTAAGTTAATGATGACCGTATCTAGAACACAAAAAATGTTAGCCCATCCAAGTGGACATATAAGTTCAACCAAATCATAATAAAGTTTAAGTAAAATATGTATGAAATAAAGTGCATCAAGCAAAATATTATATCAAATACAAATTAAATAAGCCTACAATCAAATTAATGTATGGAAAATTATTAAATTAATACTCTTGATTAATAATTTAAATGTAATAATTTTTTATGTTTATTTTCACAAACTACCATATTATCCTTGACCCAAATAACTAATTGCTTTAGTTGATTATAGTATTGCACCTATATGTGTTTATGATTGGCTGAACTTCTTCCAACAAGAAATAAATAAACTAATATTCAAATTATATAATATAATCAGATAGAGAAGTTTTTATTCTCAACATTTAACATAGAATTTTTTTTGCACATAATAATGTTTGAATGGATATGAATAGTTAAACTAATAAAAGCCTAAAAATACAGCAATAAAACTACCTATCCAAACAAAATGGTAAACAATGGTTTGGGGAAAACATTGTTTCTATTTTAATAACTCACCTAAATGTCTCAAAAAAATGGTGTGTAGAACCACGCTTGGTTCCACAAGGCAAATGGAAAATTGATTTACAGTTTCGAGACACACAATATATGGTAGCTCCAGGTTGCTTGCAGTAGGTGCAGACCTGCCAACAAAACAATCACAATGAACCACAGTACATCACAATTGATATTTCCAGTTGGTTATGCACTAGACTAAATCAATTAGTTGAGAATTAAAGATTATTAATCATTTTAACAAGCAAATTGATCTATCACCACACAAGTGAAACAAGGAAGGAGGCCATTATTTAGAGCTTTCACTTTCTTGTTCCCACTCAGATCTTCCTCGGACAAATCTCCACCTAGGGCTTCCCAAAGCAGATCATCCTCTGACCCATCCAGTGCATTTGAAATGCAGCATTTCTTGAATCCTGCTATAATGGAATATTGTGAGATCCGTTGCCATGATGAGAGGATCCACTCAATTAGCAGGCTTCATCTTACCTGTAGGAGTGAGCACATGATTTCCTTCCAGCAGCCAATCATTGTATTTCTTCTTCAGGTAGTCTTTAAATGGCTTACTAACCACTACATCCAGTACTTGAAGCTGGCCTGTCACTCCTCCTGGTATCACAACTAAGTCAGTTTTCATCCTTGTGGCAGTAGTTTTCACAGTGTAGGTAAGATGACCCAGAAAAGCATCAAGTACAAGCATGCTTCTCCTACCAAGTGCAGCTCGAGGGCGCCTATTCCATACTACATTCATCCAATCGTTCATTAAATCTTCAGTCATTCACCCATTCTCTTAGACTCTGACATGAATTCCTATAGGAATTTTTTTCTGGTAGCATGGTCTTCCTTTTTAGAATTGCATAGGGTGGAAGTTTGGAACAGTGTAACATTTGGTAATGTTACATCATACTACCCACTCATATTAATCTTCATGCAGAGGTTTTCTTTAAAAGTCATACTACACACTCCGTATGAAACTTCAAAATTAATAAACTTCCTGCAATAGTAACCTTCTCTATTGTAGTCCAAGGTAGATTCAGTCTATATCAAGAACAATATTAAACAATAATAAACTCCCTGCAATCACAAACTGTCCATGTACTGTACCTAGTCGCCTCTCTTCCTCACCTTCTCAGCTTGTTTGCATAGGTCCATGGCAGTCAGTGTGTTTAGTAGAGCATCTCGGGGTTAATAAATTAATGATGGGGGTAGAGGACATCGCCGATCAAATAAGTGGAAATTTGTAAAGTAGAAGTTTAAGTTTTATTTTATATAAACATTTTAGACATTTTTCACCAGGTTACTTAATCTAAAGAAGAACCAAAATACACTGTACATGAAGATGATTAAATAGTTAATGAAGTGGGCATCTAGCCACATGGTCTAGATTTCCTCCCACCCATCTCTACGCACGCTTTTATCCACACGAAAAGAACGTTTCAATACACGTCCTCTCAACTCGCGTGCTAACCAGGAAGTGCCTTGCTTCTCACAATTCCCTTCCACATAGGGTCAAACACAGACGCTTAATCGGATGTGCTGATTGGCTAGCTGTTCGCGCCAAACCTTCCCTTTCCACTGTGAGGCCACACTTGCAAGCCACAGATGCACCTCACAGCTTCCGGGTACAGATAAGATTAAATAGACCGATGCTAGAAAGTGAAAAGTAATAAATTTAGATGAAGCTAAAATACCCACAAAGACTTTACGAAAATGAATAATACTAGATTTAAAAGTTAATGGCTGAAAAATGAAGTTAATAATTGAAATTTAAAACATATATTGCTTACAACAGGGCCGCAAATTCTAGCTTGATCGATGGACTAAATGCTTCTCTGCATTCATCGAAATGGCCTATGGGACGTCACTGGCTAATATGGAGATTCCCCACCTTCCAACCCCAAGTGGCTAGTAACTATATAAACATTGCCAATCTGAAGATAAAATTGACTATTATATTCGACGCCTTTGGGGGAAGTCCTGTCTTGGACTTGGACATTTACAAGATGATAACGTATTTTCTCTAAATATATTCATCAATATTGTTTTAAAAGACTTGAACTATGGCTTGTTCAATTTTGAATTATAAAGTAAAGTAGTTTTTGGAATAATCCGGAATAGGCATCGTAAAATAATAACTAAAAGTTTTTAGTTTATAAAATTATATTTTGTTAGGGACACCTATTGTTTTCTGGCGTCACTTGGGCGCTAGTGTCTGTTATGTCACTTTAATATTTTAGATTGCCACACTTATGAACTAATGTTTGCTTGAAGTATTTAATTTAACTTGACTGAATATTGCAGTCACTAGTAAATGTAAAACTCCCTTTTTGATAATGTTTCCTTATTTGATTATTATTTGAATTATATGTTAAAGTGACGTAAAATTTTGCTGATTGATTAATTTAGACTTTAATATTTTCCAAATCATTTAATAGAAATTACTGGTGGTTAAACTAGGTTTTTTTGTATGTTATATTATTTATTATTAACAGGTAGGGATCTTGTTAACCTCTTTAGTTGTGTCGACATTTAATAGTTCCGCGGGATTTGACTTAAGGTCGGTAAGCCAAACTCTTGTGTTCTTTGAAATATCTGTGTGATATTAAATTTAACTTTTTATTTATTCGGTCTGTATTTACTGTAGTGAATCAGACACTTTTGTAACAATTTAAAAGATGCCCATCAGCCCTTTTTTGTAGTCGTATAAATATCTGGCTCGATATTTATATAGTAATAATTTGTTCTGATTTTCAATGTTTAAGGTTGTTCTGTCTATATTCACTGTTGTGAACCTGACATATTGTAGCTTGGTCGAGTTGTCGTCTCTTCCAGACTGACCCAGTTGACTAAAGGATATGTTTCAAGTTTCGAAACATTCACATAATCTAACTACACTTTACTAATGATATGTTATTATGTATTTGATTTTCAACATACCTCCGATGGACTAATGAGGCCATGTAAATTATTATTGTTTTAATTGTTGTTATCTTGAATAAACCATTCATATTGTTATTTAATTCTTGCTAATGTTTTACTTTTTATAACTTTTTAGATTACAACCCACTTTCCTTTTAGTCTAGTGTGGCCGTAGCTAAGAGGTAGTAGAGTGGGAGGTAACAACAGTAGTGTTAGATGGGAGGTCAAAAAACACTGGTGTTTGGTCACAATTTCCAATCTGACTCATGAGGTAAATTGTTGGCTTGTTTGAGTCTGATAAAGTATCTCTGAAAGGCTAAAAGCTTATCTCCATAATCAGCAGGCAATCTCTGGGCTATTGTTGTCTGGCGTCTGAGAGATAATCCATTTCTTTTCATCATTCTTTTAACCCAACCAATACTGGCTCTAAAAGTCTGCCGCGGAACATTCATTTCCTGAGCCACTTCAAGAGCTTTCAAACAAATGATTTCTCTCGATATGGGCACCCCTTCATTTTGTTTCTCCCTTAAAAACTGGGCAAATTTTGTTTCCAATTCTTCGTGGCGTCCTTTTGTGGGGCCACAAAATGCCTGAGGTGTTAAATTGCAATTCTAAAGCTTGGGAAAATCTTTCCTCCAGCGACGTACATTAACTTCAGTCACACCGTAATGTCGTGCCGCCGCCGAGTTGTTCGTTTGCATAGCGTATCTTGCAACTGCAACCTTAAAGCATGCATTGTAGCTTCGTCTTTCACCTTTGTTTATCTGTTTATGTGCCACGTTTTTCTATGCTATCAGGCGCCAATGGAAAAGATAAAAATATACTGTAATTAAAACCACACTAAGCTATATTTTATTTACGTTGTTGTAACTAATTCACACAAAAAACACACGAATACCTAATACCTCAAGATAATTAGCAGGCAGCTGATGTCACGCACCATGGAGGAAAGAAACACTATTACTAAACACTGATTCATGCAGCTAGTCGCTACACAGCAGCACCATCATGTTACTGACTGCTCCAAGATCCAAATGTTTGATTGTACACTGAGCACTTACTAAGCACTCCCCAAGATCGGTTCTTAGAGAGCGTTCAAACGTAATGTAAGAATACCACACCGCTGCTGTACTTCTATGACCAAAATGAAAAATAGCTTTGAAGTAATGTTTATGTTTACGTTTGTACTCGTGAAATACCACACTAAAATAAAGTTTTCGAGTTAGTATTTGTGTGGAAACATGTTTTCATGCATGATTTACTAACTTTAATAAAATGATATTTAATAGATGTAGATTTTCACAAAAATTAAGTTTGAAATTAATAACACAAGAAGCTATGCTGTGACGATAATTTACATGTGAAATACCTTAGTAAAATAAATTTTTATAGTTTCTTACTTGTGTGAAAACGTGTTTTGTGTTAGCTTTATTAGCTTAAGTTAGAAATATGCAATACGCTTATGCAATATGCTTTACAGAAAAAGTAAGTTTAAATTAATAACGTAAGATGCTAGGCTGCAAATATAAGACACCCCCTCCCCTATTTTTTGCTTTCGGTTTTTAATAAAAACTATTGTCTAATATTCGGGCCAGTACGGTATGTAGATAATGTGATATCCCGATGTGTAAGATTTCATCACATTCTATCAAAGCATCTTATATACTTGACTTGGACTTCACTTACTGGTAGTCCAGCCTTGCTTAGCATTGGTCTTGCATACCGCCCATACAGCTGTATGGAGTATTATATTCCAGAGCGTCTCGTGACCAAAATTCTTTGGCAAGCTTGGAAGGGGTGACCTCAAGCTTAAAAGGGAAGGTCCCGGAATATTAAAAAAAAAATATGCTTCAAGAAGCTATTTGGAGGTTTTTTTATGATAGTTGTGGCTTTGGGCGTCCTTCTTTTCTATGATTTACATTATTGTGTTATTACTTATTATTGATATATACTTATAAAACAAAAGCACCTGCTACAATAAACTCCACAAAACTCTTAAGCCCAGTATACATGACACAACTTCTTGTACAAAAAGTTGTCCAAGTAATTGTACAATATCTTGGTCACATGGATTGCATACAAATTTAAGCCAGCGACTGTTCACACGGCATTTGTGATTGCATACAATATTTTTTTAAACATGGCATTTTTGCCCTTTTTATGGAAACATAATGATTGAATGATTTGGAAAATATTGGTATTTATATAAATATTTTCTTAGTCATTCTTAAATATTATGAAAATAAAAAAAATCCATTTTTTAATATTTCTTTAAAACCAATGAAAACATTTATAATTGGGGTCTCCTTCAATGATAATTATTTGTTTGTTTTCAAGCATTTAGCTGTTTTTCTTACAATCACTCTTTTTCTTTCTTTCTTTTTTAAAGTAACTGTCTAGCAGATGAAGTTTTTGTGTTTACAACTCAAAAGTTGTACAAGAAAATGGCTGATACAGGATGCGTTCTCTTTCCTGAAATTGTATGCATTAAGTTGTAAAAAGCAGATCTTGTACAAGTTTTGGTGTTCACACGACGCCATTTTTAGGCTGCAACTTCTTGTACAACTTTATGTACAAGAAGTTGTGTCGTGTGTACCAGGCTTAAAGATGTGTAGGCACGAGGTCAGTACCATGACAATATTAATTTTCCCTTTCATGCCATACCATCCCTCTATGTTTTGAAAGGGGAATAGAGGGGTGGTGACTTCGGTTTTAGTAGTCACCTTTCGGGCAAGAAAAGTAGTAGCTTGTTTGCTTGCATTTTTGCATGGCATCCGCAGCTCTTCCCCTTCTCACCCCTTCGAAATCTATGACGTCACAAATAAGAACCAGAGTAACTACAGCAATAGGATGAAAGTCGGACAAATACCGACTTTCAACCACCATTAGATGGACTAGTGCAAATCTTGCATGCATATTACAGTCACTGCCATGTATGGGAATTTTTTTCAAACCTATTGATGATGGAATTACATTTAAATGATTACCAGGGGGAAAAAAAAGAAAAATTGCAAACATTAAATAAAATAATTACATATCTTCAATCAAAGGCAAGCGGTGCTTGCCTTGCTTGCCCTAATGCAACGCCGCTGTTATATTCGTAAATTGAAAAATGACACCTGGATACAAGAAACGAACCCAGGACCTTTGAATTAACATATCGATGCTCTGCCACTTAAATATCCAGGATTACCAAGATATGTCCTGTGCCCTGGGTCATTCTTAACTCTTGATAAATCAAGGCCAATCCCCCTTTCAAAGTTTGACAGGTAGAATAGGCTAGTTTTAACAGAAAAAACAGCCCTTGTAAACACTGATTTGGGTGAATAATCAACTCTAGATAAACAACAATTTGCACTAAAGTAAAGAACCAGCTATATTATTTATTTTAATTGATTGATATTCTTATAAAAATACTAATTAGTTCTGTAAGGAAAACTTCTATTCTCTTTTTGAGATCGTATTTTTTTCTATTCACAGAAGAAAGTACAGGAAAGAAGAGCAGAAACAAATAAAAGAAATCTTCTTTATATTGAAAAATTACACCTGCACACGGGAAGTGAGCCCAGGACCTTGGCTTAGTACACTAATGCTCTAACCATTAAGCTATCCACATAAATGGGAGCATTAGTGCAAAGGTATCGATCGGGTTCCCGGCAGCCACCTTTGACTCAGTAGTTGGCTTATTGCTGCTGCCAATAATTGTACAAGTCATAGCAACAAGCCAACTACCGAGTCAAAGGTGGCTGCGTTATATGATAGCTCGTGCGTGATCTTAATAAATCAGACATTTGTAGCCGACGATTTCCGCGCATGTCCATCATATACTCTGCCTTAAAATATGAGTGAAGAATGACCCTGGGCACGGGACAATTCCTGGATAGCTCAGTGGTCAGAGCATTGGTGTACTAAACCAAAGGTCCCGGGTTTGATTCCCGTGTCCAGGTGTCATTTTTCAATTTTCAGAATATGATTTCAGATAAAAGTTATCAGGTACATAAACCTCCCGATAAAAATGTGTTGGGTAAATACATTTTATCTGGCAGATAAATGCTATCTGGCCAGATAGAAATACTTATCTGCCAGATTAATATTTATTAAGAAGACATAAGACCGGCTCTAAATCAAATACATTAAATAGCTAATGTTTCTTGAATATTTAATATTTTAATATATATCTGATAAATCAGAATAAATACAAAAGTTATAACTGTGTTTTGCAAAATTTAAGTTCTGAACATCTGATTGCCAAACCATTCCTTCACCTCTGACAAGATGTGTATTAATCACAACTTGTGAATGTGTAGAATGCCAGGCCTCCACCGTGGTTCGGACCCCACGTTAAACTGTAGGTCCTCCATTTCATCTCACACTCACCCTACCATTACACATTATCGTAAGTGCATATAACCCGAATGGGTAGTAAGACGTGATGATGATGATGATGATAATAATAATAATAAAGTTCTGAAGACATTATTTAGAAATTTTGAAACAAAAAAGTTATTAAAATTATTACTAACACAAATGGTTTTAATTAACAATAATGGTTTTATATTATTTTTAATTCAAATCGCTCAGTATGCCCCTTTAGGCACGCATGCTGTAGGTTGCCGAAGCCGCTTCTACATTCACGCCCATATCCTGTGTTGTCCTTTATTATAATTATTCCTCTTATATATGTTCCCATTTAATATGTCCTAATTTCCTTTTTCTCCATTTTTTCTCCATGTAAAAAATTAAAAAGAACATATTAAAGGATAGTACTTACATTATGTTTGGATTTATCGACAAGGGCGAGAATGTCTTTAGGCAAGAAGCCCAGGATTCCCTCGCTATCCTTCCCGTTCTGTTCCATTAGGCTTGCAAGCAACTGTCAACGGAAAAAAAGGTGATTAATTTGTTTATAGGCCTACTCTGGTTCAGACACATGCTGGTCCTAAAATTTATATCTAGATTCATTATGGGATTCTCCTTTAGAAATAATGAAACAAGTCTAATACATTTTTTCTAAAACAACATGTTATTCCTGAGATGTGCCTCTTTTAGCAATATGTGTCCAAACTTCAGCCTATTAGAAGAAAACCAATGGAACCTGTTAAATGGAATGGTGTGCTAAAGAAAGCTGTTCTGCTGTAACACAGACTGAACCAAGACTGGTGGGATGTGAATGGAATTGAAAGCAGTTGGTGTGTGCTTTCAAACTCTTCCCATGCTTAAATTTCAATATTCTTTACATGTCCCGATAGGTGAATATAAGGTAAAGTGGCCCAACAGCCATCAAGAAAGCTCATGAGGGCTAAGTGGAATATAAGGTAAAGTGGCCCAACAGCCATCAAGAAAGCTCATGAGGACTAAGTGGAATATAAGGTAAAGTGGCCCAACAGCCATCCAGAAAGCTCATGAGGACCAAGTGGAATATAAAGGTAAAGTGGCCCAACAGCCATCCAGAAAGCTCATGAGGACTAAGTGGAATATATAGTAAAGTGGCCCAACAGCCATCCAGAAAGCAAATGAGGACCAATCGGCATGTCTCCAATAATACCAGCTCACACATTAATATAAAACAATTGATTCAGCCTGAATGTGCTTGTCATTGACAGTTTGTAAGCCTAAAGCCCGAGAGGATATTGTTTCTTGGATGTGAGGGGGGGAGAGTTTGAAGCCAAAGAAAAGGGGCGAGACAAGGGTCGTCTTAGAAAAAGGATGATTCGTGGCCAAAGCTTTCAAAAATTAGGCGAAGATGGTCAAGTATTCAATTCCTGAAGGTGAATGTTAGTTGAATATTTGTTAAAAATTATTTGTTTGCAAGTACAGGATGGCTACAAAACAACTTTTATAAAATTTCCTGGTCTTTTCTGGTCCATCAAAAAACATTTTCCAATTTTTATTGACTTAATCGACCATTTTCCAAGTTGTCTTTGTGGAATGACATTTTTTTCATTTACTACATTTATCACATTTTTTTGAAAAAATGCTAGCAGTTGGTTAACATCAACATTTGTATATGTTAGTTAAAGTAGGTACTACATGATTTGGGTATTATTTGTGCCCTTTGGTAAATGTGTCACTAAAAAAAATCGCTTTACAACCATTTCATGAGCAGATTGCCATTTATAGGCAATGCATTTTGTAACATGCAATAAAAAAGATCTCTTATGTGTTTTAAAGTTCAAGTGAGAGATTAATAATTTGTCTATAGACAAAAATTTAAATTCCCTGATTTTTTTTGTATTTCAATTTTTAAGTTCAACTCCTAGACATTTACCTGACAACAAGCAATTACTCGACTTTTCCCTGCTTGTAGCCACCATAAAGTAGGAGGAATGTATTTCAAGAAAAGTTCTGTGCCGTGAACATAATCCCCTCCAAGAAAACATTTCCTTGAAGAAGTAAAATGAAACCTATGTGGTCCCACGCTGGTCAGACATTTCTATTTGTGATATAAAGGATGTTCAGAAACTCATAGCCCAAACTTCACATACAGCTTGTTTGAACCAAAAGTAATACAAAATCCCTACACACTTACATCTAGAAAGCTATGCTGATACCATTAAATTGTGTTCAAAGATCCAGTGTTCAGCGCAGGGAGAGCATAGCTACTCAAGCATGTGTGTACAAGTTACATAGGAGTTAGGCATGTGGCACTGCAAATGTAATAATGGCAAGCTGTGTAGTGCCCCGTGCCAAACTCCTATGCAATCTGTTGTACATGCATGCTTTACTAGCTGTGTTCTTTCAGCGCTGTACACCAAAACTTTGAACACAATTTAATGGTATTGGCATAGTTTTCCAGATTTAAGTGTATATGGATTTTGTATTACTTTTGGTTCAAACAAGCTGTATAAGAAGTTTGGGCAATGAGTTTCCGAACAACCTGTGTATACCGAGAGAGGGGTTGAATTCCTGTGCCACTAATTTTTTAAAGTACAACAAAATAGCTTTTTAAAAGTTCAATTTAGGACCATACAATCTTGTCTGCAACGTTATTGGCTGAAATAAATGTGGTAAGGACTTCAGAGTAGATGTGAGCCTAGAATTCAAGATAGGACACCTTGCCTCTTGGCTGTAGGTTTCCTTGTAAAGTATGTTCCACTTGCACAAACATTTTTATAATTATTGTGGCACTCAGCCACAAGTTCCGATGTTTTAGAAACTCTTATATTTTATATTTTGTATGAGCACTTAACTGCCAACCGCTGTGTACTATTCTCACATATGTTAATTTTTTAAGGACTAGGTCTATATAAGATATATCCATTCATGCCTTAATAACTGTATCCGATACAGAACTTTTACCATTAAATAGTTCCAGTAGCCAAACAGTTTTTGATAATTTAAAATGGAGGTTAGTTTTTTTTTTATAAAAGCAATAATCCTGAAATAGAGAAACTTTGTGTTTCTACTATAAAGGCCAGAAGAAAGGAAGTGTTACATTTTTGCGTTGTATTCTTCCCACATTTTTTCCTCTTTCTCTACATGGGCTTTCTTCACTCATATTTTGATAAATTAGTTTATCTTTCCTTATTTTAATCATTCCATTATTCTATCATTTTTTAGCCATTGGGCCTCCTTGTTGCTATGCAGCCCTAGTAGCAGACATAAGATAAGAGAAATCCTCAAGAACTGTAGTAAACATCCTTGTGCCTTCAGTGCTGGAGCGTTTGATTTTCTTACTATCCTCCAAACAATTATTGAGAAACATTGCAATTACATTATTAAGTAAAAAAATGTGCAGATACTCTTGATTTACCATGTGCACAATGTACAATACACATTAGGCCTATACAGGGTGTTACAGGGTTAAACGGCAAAACTTTGGGAAGTGGTGGTGGATAAAAAAAAACTAGCTCACATGTATTTTGGAGATTTGCTTGTTTTCGCTTTCTTTTTGTGCAAACGGCAAAAAAACAAAATAAAAACAAAATAGGTAGGTATTATTATTGTTTAGTACCGTGTCTACTACACCTATGGGTTGTAGGTATTAAATAAAATATTTTATTTATTTATTTATTTATTTATTTATTTACTTTGTTAAAATTGCCGGCCTCCAGCCCAAAGACAAGCATTGCAACTATCAATGACAGAATGAGTGGCTGACGACATTGTGCGACTGTTGTTTCTTCGCACGCCTGCGTTATTCTTTGTTGTAATGATTGAAGTTCATTAACAGGCACTTCATACACTTTTTGCTTGAGAACTCCCCATACAAACAAATCTAATGACGTTAAATCAGGTGAACGCAGAGGCCAAGCCACGGGTTCAGCACAACCGATATATCTTCCAGGAAAATTAATATTAAGCCATTGCTGAGGACCTCTGTAGAAAGATGAGTTTTTATATAGTTAGTTTTTCGCTGTGTGGGCGAAAAGGAAGCTAAAACTAACAAATCTCCAAGACATTTTGAGCTAGTTTTTAGATCCACTACCACTTCCCAAAGTTTAGCCATCTAAGCCGGGAACACCCTGTATAGTGGTGCTCATGTGTGTAATTGTCAATTATACATTCCATCGATGATTCATTACACATTTAGATTGAGGGCCAGTTTCATAGTCAGATTTAGTACGCCTTAACTGCGAGTCGATACTAAATACAGGACGACACCTACCTTGACCAAAATGGAATGGGCCAGTTTCGCATATTAAACTGACCCATTCCATTCAATTTCAGGTAGGTGACGTCTTGTATTTAGTATAGCGCCGCACTTGAGGCGTATTAAATCTGACTATGAAACTGGCCCTAAGTCTTAAGAAGGTTATAAGTAGAAAGGCTGTAAAAGTGTTTGTTTAAGATGATGATTTAGCAAACCAGATGTATTTTTATTTTGAATTACTCATAGAACCAAACATGTTTTACTTGTACTTGTACCTATGTCCTATACAGAGAATTGGACATCAACACAAACTAAATTAGGTTTTGAAACTTGTCTATGTTATATGATACTATAAACACAATTTGTGCATACATTAGATAGATGTGAGTAGTGACAAGAATAGTCCTTGTCGTGTTCTTACCAAACAGAAGTAATGTGTTGTGATTCCATCATGAGTGTGCACTACACCATGTGTGAGCATATCCTCCTCTTGAGTCAAATATTCAATGTCAGAAGCTTGTTGGCAAAATATACAGCTCCTACATGCACCTGAGTCGGCCATTGTCTTAACAGTTGAGTCAACACTGAAACAACACATTTATAATAATGGTGGTATTGGTATCAACACTGACACAACACAGCATTTATAATAATGGTGGTATTGGTATCAACCCTGACACAACACAGCATTTATTGATTAATAACGTTGAAAAAGTTTATAAATAGGCTCTACGAAACAGGAGAATGGCCATAGGACTTTCTAGGCGTAACCAGAGTGCCTCTAAAGGAAAAGAAACATGAAATGCAGTAACCAAAGGATCATCAGCCTAATTTCTCATGTGGGGAAGATTGTGGGAAGAATACTCAACAGGCGACTGGAACAGAAAATAAAAAGTGTGATAAAATAGGACCAATTTGGATTCAGAAAAGGAAAAGGAACCAGAGATGCCATGGGTATTATAAGAATAATTTCAGAAAGCGTGCTGAAAGTCAAGGAAGAAGTCTACAGTTGGTTTCATCGACTGGCAAAAGGCGTTCGATAGAAAGAAATGGAAGAAGAAAGTGATGGAAATATTCAAGAAAAATGGCATCAACTGGAGGGACAGAGAAGGCTGATTGCAAACCTGTACCTGGGACAGTGAGTGAAGGTGAGGCTGAATGATGAAGAGAGCAACAGTGTAGAGGTAGGAAGAGGAGTGAGACAGAGATGCTGTTTGTCACCCAGTTTGTTCAACTTGCGGAGAGAGTGGCTTATCAGGGAAGCCCTGTAGGGAGGTGACGCATCATCAACATATGCAGATGATCGACCAAAAATAAAGAAGAGTTGCAGGAAATGATGAGCCGGCTAGTGGAAATAGGGAGAAGAAATGGCATGGAGATCAACATTGAGAAGTCAAAAGTGATGGCGATTTCAAAAATTGAAGAGTCGCTGAAAATCAAAATTGAAAACCAGGAGTTGGTAAACACAGAGAAGTTAAAGTACCCGGGAAGTCTGCTGACAAAGGATGCCTACTGCACCAAGGAAATTAGGTTGAGGATCGCCATGGTAAAGGAAGCTTTCAACAAGAAAAGGGTACATCTTAAATGCAAGTTGAGTTTGGAACTCAGGAAGAAACTTGGACTCTTAGGACGATGGAAAAGAAATACTTGGAGAGCTTTGAAATGTGGAGCTAGAGAAGACTTGAGAAGATCAGGTGGACAGACAGGGTGACAAATGAACAAGTCCTAAGAACAATTAGTGGAAAGAGAACCATTTTGGATGTGATTCTTTGGTACAAAGCAAACTGTTTACTATATGACATCATAGAAGAAAAGGTTGAGGGAAAGAAGAGCTTAGTAAGGGATTCAAATATTAGATGACTTGAAGGAAAGAAGAATTCTGGGAGCTGAATGAGGAGGCAGAGGACAGTGTGCATTAGCGGTCTAAGTTCACTGACAAAAGAATGGACCTGTCGTGAGACAAAACACCTAGTACTAATACATTTTATTTATTTATTTATTTACTTTGTTAAAATTGCCGGCCTCCAGCCCAAAGACAAGCATTGCAACTATCAATGACAGAATGAGTGAGCTGACGAAATTCTGCTGTTAATTCATCACTGTGAAAGGGAAAACCCATATTTCACCACCAATGATAAATTTTTCAGCCAAGCCAGAATCAAACATTGGGCCTTTACTTCATTTGGCACTGACGCTACTGAGTGAGCTAAGATTTCAGACTGGGGTTTTAAATCAAGTTAAGTGCTATAAATATGTTATATAATAGATAGTTAAAATAAAAATAGCTTAAAATACAATTGGGGGTTTTTAACATTGTTCTGTGAATAAGAACTTTAGAAAAATTATTACTATAAATTGTATCAAGCCATTACAAAAACATGTAAATTTACCAACATTTAGTTGTATTTACACAGGTTTTTAAGAGCTGATGCTTTTTTTTTTTGTAATGTTATGTATTTAATTTTGTGTTTGATGTATGTTCATTTTGATGTAGTAATTGAAAATCTAAAAAATGAAAAAACAAATCAAATTAACCAAAAAGATACTAAAAATAATTATACTTGGACCACAAAAGAAGCTTACGAAAGATTTTATTTGTTGGTCACTTATGTCAGATTTACATTTTGATAGCAATAAAGCACTAGGCCTATACAATGACATTACTATTCCAGGATTAAAAACAAAATATAGCCAAGCATCAGAATGGCGGAGAACTTTTATTATAACTTAATTTTGAATTTTTATGTTTTTTAGTCAGCATATAAACACAGGTAGTGTTACAGTGTAAAAATATATAGTTTCAAGTGGTTGGGTTGAACCAGTGTTGCCAACAGTATGATCTGGATACTATTTGTAGGCCTACTATAATTTAATCAGTTGTACAATCATAATTATGATCCAATGTTGGGATGTTATGTTTATTATTATAGGCCCTATGATTAATTTATTTAAAAATTAGACCAAATGATCGATGTTGTAGAGGCTTTTGTGCTTTAATATAGTCTTAAATACAACATTTAGCTACCCAGTGTTTCGCCACCTGTTTGAGCTAGGTATACACAGAATTATATAAATTATATTAATAGGTTAGGGATGAATAAGGTATTATTTTAAGGAAATGTACCTGCATAACACAAGAGCAGGAAACTACATAATTGTAGGTATAGGCCTACACTGGTTTTGTTAAGAAGTCCATTCTGAAAGATAATTTTTCTTACTTAAATCCTGCTTTTGGTAAATTATTTGCTTACTTTATGTAATTAGGAACTCAAACGTACATTACCCCACTTACCAAATAACACCATCTATCCCTATCTCGAGAAAATTATATCCATTCCACCTCATTACACCATACCTTTTTTAAGGTCCATAATAATGTTTTCCTGTCATCTGCGTTTAGGTCTTCCCAATGGTCTCTTCCCATTGGGTTTGTCAGTCAATATCCTGAACAAGGTTCTATATTCTCCCAATCACGCTGCATGTACGGCCCACCATAATCCTAACACTGTATTGTAATGAGTTTTTTTTTAGTCATGTAAGAGGCCAAATTTCACATGTAAAGAGAAACATTAAAAGTATTGTTTTGTATGTTCTGAGTTTTATATTCCTTGACAGCAGGTGAGATGTCAACAACTTACTGGCCGTGTGATAGACCCAGCATACATTTCCTGACTATTATTTTCCTAATTTACAATCTAATATCGTTTTTGCTAACTTTAAAATTATTCATAAATATTTAAACTCATTAACCCCGTCAAATGATATGTTATTCAAAGTATAGGCCTATCTAATTATCGTGTTTTGTCAAATAGAACTTGTAAATAAAACTTCTCAAAAAATTAGATCTTATAAATACAATTTCTCGAAAAAATTACTCTATTAAGAGAAGTTCCTTGCGCTAGCACCATTCAATTTGAAATATTTTCTCTAATTTCAAAATTAAGTACTTTCGGAAGTTATTGGATGAAAACAATACTGTTTTGTAAAAATAAAAAGTACATAGTCACCCTTGGTTACATTATTAAAGTTGAGGTACTTACTAAATTAAATATTACACATGTCGGCTAGCTTTTCGGGCTGAAAGAACTCTGGAAAATGAAGCCCTCTGTTTAGTCAAACATTAAATTTTAGATTTTAAATGAAGGCATTATCTTTAAATATTAGAATTATTTTTTAAATGTTATTAACTTTATTAAGATTTTAGCAACTTAACAGTTTAACGAGCCTCCGATTTGGCGGCAAAAAAAATCAGCAATTGTATTATAGACTAATAAAACAAGCTTTTTTGTAAAGATAAAATAGGCAAGTTGCTGTTGAAAGAATAAGCACTAATAAAATACAAAAAAAATAGATAGATAAATATATTCATTTTCATAAGACAGCTAGAAAAGTTACTAGTTCTACTTTCACGTATTCGTACTTCAGATCATGTTATCTGCACCTGTCACTCATGATATATATTATCAATAACTATTTATAACAATAAAAATATAGTAAAATGCTTTACATTCTGTCTGCAACTAAATTTTTGGGTTTTTTTTTTCTTAAAAGGCCCTTCCTCATAAACTTGATTGTAGTTCTAAAGTTTAGGCTTGGTATATATTCATGCATAATTCATAACTAATAGCGAATAGTGTATAGTGAGGAAGAAGTTGAAATACATTATTTTAAATGATTGCGTTTATAATCGATTTATAGTGAATCGTGAAATAGTTCACAGTGCATAAAGTTGATTTAACTTTAACTTTTCTTATACGTTATGCACGAGTTGTGAAACGATATTCTCGAGAGAAAAATCTAGCCAATAGGATTTATGGAAAACATAGTTCGATATTTTTCAAATATTATTTTATAAGTTAGAAGTGGGTTGCCATATTGGGCTTTAATTATAGTTAAATAGTTTTATATTGTGATTTTAACTTGAAAATGAGTGAAAATGAAAGTGACAATGAATATACGGTTGAATTTACAGAAGATGGTTTTGTGTCTGTTGCTTGGGGGAGGAACCCCGCACCTCCTATTAATGTAGTTTTTGTACTTGCCTTGGTCACTTGGGAATTTTTATGGTTTAAAACACCAGTAGTTGGAAAATTCATTGTCTAAACCCACATAACCCCCCTCCAAAAAATACATTTCGTGCAACGCCCCTGTACTCTACCCTCATTTCATTCAACCACTAAACCCGATTGTCCTCAAATGAAGATAAATAATTCAAACATACTTTTAAATACAAAAGGATGGGTTCTATAAAATTCATTTACCCGTGATGATAAAAAGCCAGAAATGCAATTCTAAATGGTATGCCATTAAATTCTAAATATATAAATTCAGATTAATACTACTTAGTAAACAGTACCAATATTTATCTCTCAGATTATAATACAGCTAGTAAAATTGGTGTGTTAAAGGGAACAAGGATATTATATTTGTACTAAGCCTTATTGAACACAAGTGAGCGCTTAAAAGGCAAAAGCATATTAACGAGACTAATTAAATTAAGTAGACATTAACCAAGTTTAAAGGAAAATTTAAAAGTAGTTGTATTAATAACTACATATTGAAAAGGAAGTTTGAAGTAGGTACCAAATATAAATCGTAGTTGTAGGTCTATTTCTCTTTTTTAGTTACAGGTTACAGTCACAAACCTTTAACCGCGTGGTATTAGATTCATAATAGTTAACTCCGTGGTATAAGGGTAAGTTCAGCCCATGCAAAGAGGAGAGAAAGGTGGTGCCACTTGGTGGTATTATATTATGTCATTGTTTAAGTCACCCAGAGATGGCATGTAGTGGACCTAGCTTAACAAGACCTAAAGTTTAGAAGCCATGACTTTTAAGTCGTATAAAACTAGGTCCAATGAAGTTAGGTCTACTGTCTTTGGGTCCACTGCCTGTTTGAACAGTTAAGGATATTTTAAAGTAATCTATGAAATATTAATTTTAGGTCCAGTGCTTTAGGTCTAGTAAAGTTAGGAGCTATAAAATTAAGTTCAGTTAAGTTATATCTTATAAAGTTAGGTCTTATATGGTTTAGTTATTATAGCGTTTAGGTCTTGTGCCTTTAGATCTTATAAAACCAAGTGCAATAAATGATAACTTCCCTCTCATTATCAATATTAGGTCTCATCATGACCATAAAATAAAATATATTAATATAATCCATCACCCCCTAGATTTTATAATCTTTGACCTTGCCTTGCCTTGACGGCTATAGGACCCGTGGTTGAGGGTTTATGTCAGGACCTGCATAGGTTGTGTACAGGGGAGATAGGGAGCAATATTGATAATCCCCATCACGCTATAAGGTTGGGACCGGTCAACAATCGTTCACCCATAAGAACATGGTATTACCAAATAAAAGATTGTGACAAAACCGTTATATGGATTTGAAATAGGTTTTTACCAATGAAAAGGATTTTTTATTATCTAGATCTAAGACTCCATATAACTTTTATTAATCATACTAATTAAATTATAAAATGAAAACTATCAAATTTTCAACCTCGCGCTATTTTGCTAATAATGACTTCAAGTGAAATATTCAAAATTGAATTTCATTATACTAAGCAGAATTATTTTTACTTTCAATTTTCTTGGATTAAAATTTTTATTTAGTGTTATATTAATTTTTTTTAATGAATTACGACTTTAAAATTATTAATATGGATGTAAGTATTAATGTTGTAAAAATAAGATATCACAGAACTAGATAATATGTTTCTCCTTGTTTTAGTTATTTATTTATAAGTTATTAGTTTAATACTAAGCTTTAAAAAATTATTCATGACATTAAAATTTGAAACCTTTGGTAACCGTACCGTAACGCTGCTTGTAGGAATAGCAGGAACTACGTGGACTGTTCAGTAATTAACTAGGATCTTCCATTTACAGCGTTGCCACGATCATTTTAAGTGACAAAACAAACCACTTTCTCCCGAATATTGTGAAGCTTTAAAATTATACTCCCACTATTTTAAATCAGAAATAGGAATTTATTCTTATGTGTGTGTGCACCGAACCTGTTATAGCATTGCTTGTGACAGAGACGAGAAGCAAGGTTACTTTGTGTTGTAACTTAACTATAGTTTGGATTGAGGAAGTTATTCGTAATTGAAAGTTTTAGACTTGATGGTAATATACATAATATGCCATTAGAATATGAACTCAGCCTGGCGCCGCCATTACATGGATGAGAGCACAGGAAACGGAAATGAAAGAGTGAGCAAAGAATTTAAAAAACTCACAACCTTCTGGCTGACTACATAACAATCTCCCACGCGTAGTTAAACTTATCATTGATTGCTGGCGCTGGCATATAGGATACAAGAGTAACAATAAGCCCTTGGTACCATTAAAGTCTTTATTTCAATCAAGTACAGTGTGCGAGAAAGGAACACAATCAAAGTTATGACTAATGTGAAACATAGACAAAGTCCGGGCATTGGAGTTTGATTACCTGACGTCTAATGCGAGTTGTTACTAGGGCGGCAACGGGCGATGAGTTTGACTAGGCTGTTCGGGAGGCAGGCAATCTCGGAGACGATGAAGCAGGTCTCACAGGGGTGTGAGCTGGAGCCATCACGCTGGGATCCCGAAGAAGGGCCTCTGGAGTGGAATCCGTGGAGGGCTCCAGAGCTGGAGATGCTGGCAGCGAGCGGTCAGCAACTGGAGGGGGCTGAATTAGAGGGCCCGGTGTAAGTCCATCAAATGTAGGGGTAGGCATAGATGCTGGCATGGCCTGCTCGACCATCTCCCATGATAACTCAACTGGAATAGCCTTGGGGTCCCGGAGGCGTAGATGAGATGTTGAAATTTGTTTAGAGCGTCCACCAACAATCACTAGATATGAGGCAGTTGAGACTCTATGCTGAATTTCACCTGGAACCGCCTTGAGTTTGCGATGAGTGATGAAGCGCACCCACACAAGGTCACCTGGGGAGAAATGTGCGACCTTGGAAGCAGTGAATTTTGTCTGAGCCTCCTTCACTCTTTGCTTGAGAGCCATGTACGAGTGGAGAAGTGAAAACTTGATGCGGGGCTTTCAGCCCAAAAATACTTCAGATGGTGTCACCTTAGTTAAGGTGTGAGGTGTGTTGCGATATGCCAAAAGAAAGGTATCTACTTTATGCGGAAGGGTTCTGAATTTAGTAGAAACATCAAACAACTGTTTCATGAGCGCTGTCTTGTTGGTCTTAACGACAATCTTCACCAAACCATTGGATTGGGGGTGGTAAACAAGAGAAGGGGAATATACAATTCCATTATTAGACAGAAAACTAGCGAATACAGCTGATGAGAACGGTGGACCGTTGTCATAAACGACCTCCTCGGGAAGCCCCTAGGCTGCAAACATTGAGCGCAGAGCTTCACAAGTGTGTTATGCCTTCGTTCATGATGTGGACTTCGGGCCATTTAAAATGACCATCTACAGTAATGAGTAGAGGCTTATCTTCAAATTCGGCAAAATCAGTATAGATCCTTTGCCACCTTCAAGTAGGCCAGGACCAAGGAATCAGAGGCTCGTGAGGAGCAGTTGACTTTAGTGATTGGCAAACACCACACCTGTTTACCCTAGCTTCCAATTCGTCATCGAGACCTGGCCACCACATAAAACCATGTGCTAAGTTCTTCATGCGATTAGAGCAAGGATGAAGCTCATGGGAGACCTCCAGGATTTCGGGACGAAACACTGACGGGACAATGACCCTAGACAACCACAATAAACAATCAGATTCTTCAGATAATTCCAGGGCTCGCCAATGAAAAGGGTCAAGACCTTCATCGGGCACTACATCAGGCCAATCATTGAGGACATATGTGAGCACTCGACTCAATATGGGATCCTTCCTGGTCTCGGTGGCCACCTGGACCGCAGTGAGAGGTCCCAGGAATACCAAGGAGATCTTGTATATGTCAGACTCAATCTCAGTCTGATCGGGTAGAGGGTTTCGGCTAAGAAAATCAACGTGAGGAATCAGTTAATATTTTCAAAGTGTGATCTTATACTGGAAGGCTGACAGCAGGATGACCCAACGTTGAAGGCGAAGAGCAGTGAGAGGTTGCATTTCAGCTGCAGACCCAAAAATAGACACCAACGCTGCATTGTCAGTGCAAAGCTCAAAAGGTCGGCCAAACAGGTATTTACTAAGTTTCTTAAGTCCAAAAATAATAGCTGAAGCCTCACGCTCATGCTGGAGATATCTTTTCTCAGCATTGGAGAAGGTCTTAGATGCGAAAGTGATAGGGCGTTCCGCCCCATAGGGGAAGATTTAGGAGATGACAGCACCCGTACCATAATGAGAAGCATCACTGATCATTCTAAGTGACAAGCCAGTAGAGTAAGTGATGAGCATCTGATCACCACACTATTCTTGAAGATACTGATGATAAGCCCTTTGTTTCTCAGATCCCCACCCCCAATTCTCATCCTGCTTGAGCAGTGCATAGAACGGACGAAGCATAGTGGACATGTTGGGGATGAACTTTGCGTAAAAGGTTACAAATCCAATGGATGAGTGAAGCTCATTTTGATGAAGGCTCTTTGACTTTGAGGAGAGCCTGCATGCTTTCCTGTTCTGGATGCAGCCCTTGGGTATCCAAAATGTGGTCCAAAAATCTAACCCTTGGCCTAAGGAAATTACACTTTTCTAGTTTGACAGTGACATATTCCACAAACCTTTGTAGAATAACTTTAACATTACTTGGACATTCCTCAGCTGTGTTACCTAACACTAATATGTCGTCCAAATAAATAAAACACTCAATACCTGCCAAAAAACTTACTAATGGTGCTTTTAAAGATGGCTGGAGCCGAAGACAAACCATATGAAAGGTGAAGGCACTTGTATGGGCCGTACGGAGTGCTCAAAGTCAAAATCTCCTGAGAAGCTGGTCTCAACTTCAGCTGTTGGTAAGCCTGGGCGAGATCGAGTACCCTGAACAGAACCTTGAACAGTAGACAAGTAATCAATAACCGGTAAATGATATTGCTGAATATTTAACTGGGAGTTTACTGGCACGCTGAAATCTCCACACACCCGTGCAGATTTGTTGGCCCAGGGAGCAACCAGAAGTGTTCCCCAGGTGTGACTATTGGTTTTATGATTTAACCGCTTGATTCCATTTCATCAAGGGCCTTCTTGGCAGCATCTCTCAAAGGAATAAGAATTACACGAGGGCCATAGAATACCGGACTGGCTCCCTCTTTCAGAACTACATTAACTTCCACACACTTAATGTCACCTGGTACCTCTTTGAAGACTGAGGAATATTTATTCCTAAGCAGGCTCACCACATCACCTTGTACCTGCCAAACATAGTTGATGGGGAAGATATCATTCCAATCCAGATGGATATGGCTGATCCAAGATATGCCCATTAGTGAGGGGAAGGAACCCCGAATCACTACTAGGGGTAACGTAGCAGACTACCCCTGATCAGAAATTCTAACAGGGGTTTTCCCCAACAGATCTAGTTCGTACCCAATACAACCACTAAGTGGAGTGGTACTCACCAGAGCAAGGTGTTTGAAATGTGCAAGGTACACTGGCTCACCGATAAGACTAGCGCTAGCCGCTGTATCAACTTCAATGGTGAGAGGTACACCATTGACTTTCAACTGAACACTGCTGCGAGCTGGTGCCTGACTATTGTTGACCACGTACAAGTCACAAGCTGTAGTAGCTTGTACAAACACGGAAGGTATGTCCACCTAAATTTGATGGACACCTCCTTGATGCTAAGAGGAATTTTTGACCCTGCGACAAACCTTAGCAATATGTCCTCTAAAATGACAGTTATGACATTGCGCATTTTTAAAGGAACAATTAGACCTAACATAAGGTCCACCACAACCTGCACATAACGCGCTTTGAGACGGCTGATGATTGGTTCCTGACGAGAGCTGAGGTTTTGGTCCTTGACTGGATTG
>CABFWO010000573.1:0-14552 GCA_902155825.1 Timema genevievae
CTTTATTTTCACAGTTGGCGCAATTCAGGTCTGGTCTGGGGGGGCACTTTTAAGCTCTTGGCGCAATTCGGGTCCGAGCTAAGAGAGTTGGCGCAATTCGGGCGAGCCCATATAAAGGTAGATATAGTGACTATTGAGTCTAAAATGATAGAGATAGATTATTGCTGTACAAATATTTCCCCTAAGAGGTTAAAGGAAAAACATCAACGTATTCAGAGCCTTACTTACTTTCTTACTCTATAGCATTAGAAAATTATTGCATTAAATCTTTTAGTATCTCTGTACAACTGAAGCACACGAAATTGTATTAATATATTTGCCAATATCTTAGAAATTATAGTTTTAATAAATATATATTTAAAATAAAACATTTAATTTGTAATAGTACTACAATTTTGTAATGATAAGCTATTTAATATCTCAACTAATTGTGGAGTAAACGGACATTTCTGCTTCTGTAAAATACTTTAAGAGTCATTTTCATGGGAAAATGAAAATAGCCATTTTACTCACAATCATAATCAATGCATTGATTTGAATTATAATCAAAACCTTTTGAGTCAATTTTGAGAAAATCGATTTTTTCTCTTTTTGCCATTTATTAAACTTATTCTTTTACTCTTAATCTTAGGGTTAAGCAGACACACAGACGGCAACGCAACAACCACTTTTTAGAGTTTGTAGGATCATGAAACATCGACATTCATCAACTTCTCAGGTTAGATTTTTGTTTACGATCGCAATATTTTACCTTTAGTGTCCGAAAAGTTAGTATATATATATATATATATATATATATATATATATATATATATATATANTATACATATATATGTACGTGTATAGCTTTAAATTATTGGTTTTATTAATATATGTTTCAACTAAAATATTTTTATTATAAGTAGGTCTACATATTTTGAATTATATGTTAATACTTATCTCAAAAAATTACAGAGATATGATGAAAAATGATAGTTTACACATCAAACCAGAACTCTTAAAATCATTTTAACTAAAATTTGATTGTAGCCATTTTGTTTGTAATATTGACTAATGCTTAGAAATGAAATTTAATCAAAATCGTTAGAGCCAATTTTTATAAAATTAATCTTTTCTCTTTTCACCCTAAGGAACTGCCCTTAATTTTAGCGTTAGATCTCTATATCTAATTCCAAAAATCCTTTGGGGCAATTCTATGAAAACTCTCGATACCAAGTTTTAGCCTGATCGGTAAAATAGTTAGGCTATACTCCAAGGTACAGACAGACAGAAGGAAATTTAAAAAAAACTTTTTTGGATTCATCAAAATCTCGAGTTTGATTTTTTTACGCTCATAATACTTCCTCTACCTGTAAAGTAGCGAGAAAGTAATAAGCATACAAAATCAAGTGATAGGGCTAGAAGTAGAAATATAATATCATTCGAGGTGTATGAGAGTGAGTAAGTAATATGTTTTCTTATTTTCTTGTTTTATCTTTACTGTAATAGTGCGAGAAAAAAAAGTGCAAGAAAATAAATTAAAAATAAAGAAGTTAGAACGAGTACATATTTTAACATCCCATATGCTGCAGTTTGGATCTGTTAACGTAATTTTTTTATATACACAACGTACACATGATTTCTTACACTCTAGTTGAATAAAGGTTTTTGAATTGTTTCTTTATGATACTTATTAGAAATATAGATATTTTATGTATCTATACGATAACTAAGGCTCCATTCTCACTAGAGACTAGATTGTCGATGACGGGAGATCGTGGTTCGATCTCGGCCATATGTACTGAGGGTGACTTTTCCTGAATAGTTTACCACTTTCTCTCCACACAAATGCGGATACACATAATCTAAATTCAACCTTCCTCATCCCTAACCCGTTATACTGATTAATACCGCGTATAATCCGAATGGGTATTAACACACGGTGCTAAACAATAAAGTTTGTAAAATGGTAATGGTGTCTAGAATAGCGTAGCACCCAAAGTGGCTATCCCAGAAGTTACATTTTGGCTGAATTTTTGTTATAGTAGGCTACCCAGATAAATCATTGCATTTCAGCTCTTCCTAGAGTCCATCCTCCCATTTTATATGAATTGTTTTCAAGTACCTCACTAAACAATTTGCCTTTGTAAACCGAAATTTACTTTTTCTGATTATAATATTCTATTTTCGATCCATAAATTATTTAAATTATGCCTATAATACTGTTTGTGACATTATATATAAGTTGGTTGTCAACACGATGTCCATATCTCAACTAAAAGTTTCTAGATTAATTTTAAGTCTAAAAATCCAAATATACATGGGTTCTAATTGTCTATTTACCTTTTCAATGAAATTTAAAACACAACAATCCCTTCTTATAAAAAAAAATTCACTAATATAACCACGACAAAATTTTATTTTTATAAATTCTTAAATAACTGTTTCAGGAATTTCAAAAACTAAAGAAGCGTTATATTATTTGGTATTTTTTAATAAAGTAAAATATATATCATACTCTATCTCATAGTAAAGTATTTTGTTTCTATATTAGAGTAGCTAAGCATAATTTTTCAAGTTGAATACATTATTTTTATAATATAGAGATAATTTAAAATTTTGAATCTTTACTCTTTTATATTTGGAATATTAAAAAACCTCTAATCAAATGATTCCTTTAAAATTACTCTTATTAAATAGATTGAAATATTTCCTATGTATATATGGACATATTTCTTTGATGTAACATTTTTAAAAACATACAATTTTACTCAACATGAAATAAAAGGTTAATTTTTATGAAAAGTTTTAATATATTTATTCAAATAAAATTAATATTTATCTTTAAGACTACAAAACATTGTGCACTTAGTTATACATATTGAATGATATATTTATTAGATTAAATTCTATAAAATATATTCCTTTAAAACATTTCTTTCATGATATTAAGATCATTCGAAAATAAAAACTTTATTGCACAATTTTAACAAATGCATAAATTATAAAATATAAATAGTGATTCAATGATTTCAAATAATTACAGTTCACGAATTATAAGGGCTAAAACTTGCTAATTGATGCTATTCTTGTACCATTGTTAAAGAAACGTAGCTAATGTTTGGAGTTGAAAATTAGTATAACCAGACATTTATATAAGGTGTATAAAATGAAATTCTTATAATATATAAAAGAAAACACATTTTCTAATGAATAATCCGTTTACGGCAGTAAAATTACATCTTTTTTACTCATGTATAGATATTGTTCTTATTATACCACGACAGTTTGATTTTATCTCATTTTATGGTATACAATATCATTATTCATAATAAACTTTTTTATTTAAGCTTAATTCCACTAGTTTATTTTATTAATGTGTATAAATTGATCAGTGAAAATAATTATTTTAAATGTCTAATTCATTAATTTTTTGTTTTGGCTGTATCGATTTTAGAGACAACATCAACTACCAGAACATAATATGCCAGGCCAAGGCAGCGTCAACAGATAATCCCAACTAACGACACACCCAGGCAAAGTGGACGCCGGCTTCCTTACCTGGTTTATTTTGCTGGAATGAACTGAGACATTGCTACTTGCTATCTTTTACTAGATAGAATCTCTAACCGCTTATATTAAGTTCACTGTCAAAATATTATAGACTTAAAAAATCTTAGTAGTACTAATTGTCGAATGACCTTAATTCATAAGGTGGCTACAAAATAAGACATAAATTAAACATGGCTATGATTACAATCTTTAAAACAATAAATATGAAACAACTTTACTGAAGAGTTAGGAATAAATAAAATATTTTATTTATTAATATAATTTAAAATATAGATTTATAAAACATTCATGTATATTGAGATAAATATAATTGAATAATACATATTATTATTTACCAGTTTTTGATTAATACATTATGATGTAAATGTTAATATAAATGTAAATATATGAGATAAGAATAAAATTTATTGAAATTAATGGAAATTTCAATCAAATGAATCTTGATTGTGCATATTTTATTTATCATCATTAATAATAGTATAACATATAACTTTTAATTTGGCTCATTCATAAAAACACGAATTATTATTGTGACTATATAAACAGTAATATTTACACTAAATATAATCCTACTACATAATCCTAGTGAAGTACATGTTTTTGAAGTAGTTTATATTAAATAATACATGTCTATGGAGGTAAATCTATCTATTTTATATCACAATCATTTATTTATCTCTTTGTACAATATGTAATATACATGTGCACACTTATTCATAGAAGATTTAGATGTACCGTAATATTGGAAATTATGTAGAGTACATAACATAGAAATGTAACTAATTTTTAAAAAAAATTAGAGAATTTTTCATTTTATGTGTATAAAAAAACAGCATAATCATAAAAATTTACACAATTATTTAAATAATATGATTGTCTTAATGCCTAAATAATAACAATAGTTAATTTCTATGAAATCTCGTACTGGTCAGACATTTTAGCATTCAGGTAAGTGTTAGAGTCCACTCCACTAACAGCACCACGCCTCAAAAGGGAAATGAAAAATTGAATATATTTTAAATAACTTGATCACGCCAACATATATATGCGATATAATATTCTTTACAAATAAAATAAATATAAAGTACTGGGTGCCCTAAAAATTGGTTTGTGTAATTTTGACTAATACATCTTAAAAGTGTTTGTAAAATGACACTAGAATTTTGTAATATTGGTTCTACAAAATGAGATATTCCTTTCCTAGCCATCTCGTTTTTTTAACTATTAAGTTTGTTCTTCTCTCTATCCAAAGAAAAAACACGATTAATATCAACTTTAACATGTTAATGACTTTGTACTTATCATCATCCGAGATTGGGAACAAAATTTAAACAATAAAATTGTTTGGATTCACCAGTTACATCTCTTATGGTGAGTGACTATGTGTATACATTTTTAATATTTAAGCCTGTTGTAATGTTTAACGTCTGAAATAAAAAAATTCGCTTAAATTACATTTGAAATTTTGTTTGGAGCAATAATGTCTGTTCTGAATTTAGTTATGGTTCTAATAATGAAAGAAAATCATATTAATAAAAATGGATTATTAAAATAATATTTCCTTAGCTAAAAAACTTCCTCTATTCATACATTAACTTACCATTCACCTAAGGTAAGTTTTTTATTTAGCACCACGACTTACTACCCTTTCGGTTTACACGCTTAAGTATTAATTACTCTAATGGCTTAGGAAATAGTAAGGTTGAATTTAGAGGAAGTGAATCCGCATCTGCATAGAGGGATAGTGGAAACCCATTTAGTTAAAACCACCCCTAGTTCACCCGACTGAGATTCGAACCTCGAACACCATGGTCGATAGTCAAGTTCAACATGAAAACCAACGCGTCAGTTAATTACGCCACCGAGGTGGGTCTAAGGTACAATGAAAAAGAGGTTAAGCTTTAGTTATTAAATGTGTCAGCCAGCATTGGGCTGGAAGTACGAAGGAAAAAAATACAAAACGTTGATAACACTCTTAATGTGTCATACATTCAATTCCAATTCTCAAATATCCAATACCTTAGCTCAGCCGGTAGTATGTCTGTATGCTGAGCTAATGATCCCGAGTTCAAATCTTAGTATGGCAGAAAAATGTATCATTGGTGAAATGTGTGTTTCTCCTTTTAGAGTGATGAATTAGTGGCAGGGGGTGGCATGTTGTGTCTGTCTGTTCTAGATTTAAGTTAATTTATAAGTCTTGTGCTGATATACTCAGTTGGTTCAAAGAGTGCACGTTAAATACCTCAAATAAATAAAATTAAAAACTAGATTTATTTGGAACACAAATATATTTCTTCGTGAGGTTTCTAAATTAATGATCGTACAATTTTTTTAATCACCGCGTTTTACTACCCATTCAGTTTATAAGCTTATGTGATAATTACGCTAATCGTTTTATATATGAGGAAGGTTATATTTATAGAAGTGTAACATAATTTTCGTGTACGGAGAGTGTNAAAAAAAACTTTGTATATCAAAGCGAGATTCGAACCTTGATCTACCCGTCATCGGTAGTTTAGTCTACTTCAAGAGTAGCGTGTTAGACCATTTGGCCACTAATGTGACTTGTTTAAGGGTTAACAGGGATAATTAGGTTACTGCACCAGGTGTTTAACATCGGGGCAGATCAACTAATCCACTTAAAAATGGGATTTTAACCCAGATCTCAGTCAAAATAATTTAGTCTCCCGGCCAATGAAGCCCAGAAGCAAACTCAACGTGGTTACGATTTCATTTAACAATTTTAATAAAGATTTCTAGGCTGTCATCATTATCAGCCTTATCGTCTGGTCCGACAATTCTAGTGTTTGAACTAATCGGTTAGTTTAAATCAAAATTACTACACATTATACTGTTCAACCATTAGGCCTAAATTTTATAAATTTGAACTTTTTGAATAGCAGATACCAGAAAAATGTATATTAAAGCTTATAAAAATATGAATAAAAGCTAACCAAATATTTGAATGATATTGAAAGGTGTTTTCGGCTGTAAAAGAATGGCAGCCAAAACCTAATATTTTTATCCATTTCTTTCATTCCAATATACAATACACGAAATTTATTATTTTTGTATCAATTTAACCTGTTTTGTGCCAAAAAGTAAGCCTAAGATTTTTAGCCACAGTAATATAAATTATCATTATTATAATACAGCATTTGAAAAGTTTGTAAAGTTTAGAAATTTACAAAAATAAAAGTTTGTATTTAACTAGATCTGAACTTCATCCATTGATCACAGATCTGAGACATGTATATGAAGAAATAGTGGGTCTCAAATTATTTATTATTTTTTTACTACAAATTAATTTAAATGATAAACCATAATCATATCAAATGATAATCTACTAATTAATAAGCTAAGCAATAAAAAAGTTTTATTTGTAGTAAAATTATATAAAACATTATAGATAGTGAAACTATATTAAAAACCTTTTATAAAGAATTGTGTTGAAATTTGATTTATCATTATGTAGTATATAGGTCTCAGTAACACTGTAGGCAGGATTACTAGTGATAATCTAGGTCGGGTGAGATGTGAACCTATTTTCCATATGTAATTATCACCGTTGTTTTCTTCCTAGTCCCTCCCCACTCTGATAAGTGTGAATTTACTTTGAACATACTCCCTTATTTCTACCACTTAGAGTAGCCCGAAACTTTACTTTTAATTGGTTGTTGTTATTTAATCGTAGATCGGTGTTGAGAAAGATTAATAGAAATGCCACAAATCATCTAGTATTAATATTTCTCCTCTACATGTAAATGGATAATTAACTTTATATTAAGCCACAGATAAAAAAAAGTCAAATAGAAATAATTATTCATATTCAAAATTAATTTATAATATTAATAAAATAGTTGCATACTATGGCTAACATTTATTTTACTATCTGGTATTAATGAAATTTAATCGAGGGGCAAATATATAATTTCTATATTTAATTTTGCTTAGGATATTTTAATAATTATAATAAGATTATTATTTCTGTGCTTTTATGTCCATATCTTTCGATGGCGTTTTGAAACTATACTACCTCTATTTCTCTAAGATCTTAAAAAAAAAAAGATTTTGCCAAGTGCTCTATTAAATTTTATATTCTTAATAAACTTAAATCCATTTATTTTTTGTAATAGAAATTCCCTTTTGGTTGTCTTTTTTTTTACTTAATGGTTGAAAAGCTAAATGAAATAGATAGACATTTGATATCATGGATACGCTAGCTTTGTGCACCGTGACCTACTACAAATTCTGTATATTCAGATATTTACATTGATACAGATAGGAATAGGAAGGTCGAATTAATATGAAATGTACCTGCCTTTTCATGGAGGGGGAAGTGGAAGCCACTTCAGAAAAACTACTTCAGTGTACTTGGTTGGGATTCAAGCTCAGATTTCCCCTGTCATTGGTAAAAACAAGACAATACTGACGTCAATGTCTGCATGCCCACCGATTCGGGTACTACCCTATTGGTGGGTTTTGTTACAATACTTTGTGTGCAAAGTTATGGTGACCATCTGGGGGGAACCAACGACTGTGCTGCGTGGGGGGGTGGGGGAAGGGGAAATGGGTAGAGTTGTGAAATACCTAAAGTCTAGAATATTTCTTTAAATATCAATCTTACACACACATTACTCATAGCAAACATGAAACATACTTAAATTTACTACACTGGTGTAGAAAAAAAATATCCAAAATATATGGTTTAAGAAATATTGATAGAATGAAAATCACATTTATCAATTCATAGATATAATTTAAAAAATTTTAAAATTTAAGAATTATAGTGTTTGATTAAAATGGTCAAGAATTATATGAATATAGTTTTATTCCCTAACATTTATCCGCGTGGTTCGCAGTGCTAACTGGCAGCTGAGACTGTCGGCATTAAAAGAGTTGTTTGGATAATACATTTTTGCAATGGATTTAAGAAATTACAGAGCACTATGTGCATGGCACATAATTTAAATGAAGCTATTATAGGAAACATATTGTGACACGTGGAATGAACTTAAGAATGGCAGGTGGGCCTAAAAAAAAGTGTTCCATTTTGTTCTCTTGGGGCTGATGAAGCTCTGAAGCAAGAGAAGCGTCGCATGAATGTTTCTGGGGTTGTGTTATAGGAACTACCCAAAATGCACCAACATTCACAACATTCTTTTTAATATCTCCAGAACTAGCTAAGATTTATTCTGAGGTCCTAGGCATGACACATTGTGTGGATAGGGAAAGGAAGATTCATCACAAATTTTCTAATTAGCCTATACTTCAAACCATTATCCGCAAAATGTCACAACTTTGTGAATTTTTTTCACACCATCAAAAAACCTTTTAATTATAAGGGAAATTACTTAGTTATTCTTGTTAGCATGAGTTTTGCATCTTATGAAGTTGTACATGATGTTTGTACCATGCCATTTCTTGGTCTAGAGCAATATCAGAAGTTTGTTCATGATTGTATTGTAGATAGGAATGTTATATCTTTGGACCTATCTAAACAAACTAAGTTGAAGCTATAGAAGTCAACATCAAATAAGGTAAAATTAGAAACAAAATAAGGTTTGGTAGAAATGAAAGAATATTGGAAACTGTTCGACCGTTTAGATGTTTTGTGTCGATCACGACCAGAAATAAATATGAAATACTGTATTAGCACGTACGGATTATAGGTAGTAATTTGATCTTTGTTTGGTAGAAATGGGAGCATGAATAAGACCCAGTTATTGCATCATTTAGAATATCTTGTAACTAAAGAATCAATCCAAGAAACTGGAGTGAGATCATACTTATTACAGCTTTTTACTTCAGCTTCTGTATTATCGCTTGCAATTGTGGATGGGATAGCAGGAGTCAATTCTTTGTAGGAAAGTGTTTTCAAATTATGTTTGTTTTTAAGAACCGCACATTGTGTTTGATACTTATTTAGAAAATTCTCTAAGAATTGCAATAAGAAATAGATGTTTGCAAGGAAAGACACCTAATCAATACAGGATTGAAGCCAATACAGACATCAAAACAGTACCTACCCCAACCAGCCTCAGTGGCGTAGTTGGCTGAAGCACTAGTTTCGTGTTGAGCCAGACAGCAAAGGACGGGTATATCATGGTTCAAATCTCGCTCTGGTGAACTGGGGTGGTTTTTCCTAATTGGCTTTCCACTCTACCTCTACGCAAATGCGGGTTCACTTCCTATATATCCAACCTTCCCAATTCCTAGCCCATTAGCGTAATTAGTACTTAAGCGTATAACCCGAATAGGTAGTAAGACGCAGTACTAAATAATAAATAATAATAAAGTATCTACCACTAAATAAATTTCTTTCGCATGCTATGACTAAATATGCTATGATGGAGTTCTTCAGTAAAATGCTCATTAAACTGGCTGCAGTGTTAATGATTAATCTGGTGGTTTCATTTCGCAATACTCCTGAAGCAAACAAAATTTGTGTTAATGATTTAATGAGTACCCTTGATGAAGAAGAAGAAGAAGAAGAAGAAGAGGAAAATAAGAAGAAGAAAACACAAAAATGATTCTCCTTGCACTTCATGCAACCTAAAGAGGAGCTAATTCCTTAAAAATAATTCTCCCTCTAATGACGTTCTGGTATTAATGATAAATAGATATTCGCAACTACTCAAATACACAACCTTTGTGATAACAGGGGTGAAATAACGTGAGATTTCTCTAGATAAAATGTATAATGCTCTTGCAGCGCAATATGCGGCAGCATTGCCAGGTATGCATGTAATTTCTGGATCCGACATCACAGCTTCATTTTCTGGCAAGTTTAAGATAAATTTATGGAATGGATTTATGGCTGCTGAAGCCAATGTACTGAAGGCCCTGTCATCATTAGGGAAAACGTAAGCTATTGAAGAGGAAACTTTTCGTTTCCTTGGTGTGTGTATGCTCAGTATATCTGCAGCCAACTATTACAACACAATTTTTTTTCAAGTAAAAAAGCAGGCAGAAGCCTCTTATATGCCACCAGCACAAGATGAAGAAGAATTTCATAGAATATCTTAGGTTATGGTGTGGCATGAAAAGAGCTTGCAAATCCATGTCTTTCATCAGTGATCTGGTTAGGAGGAGAAAGGTAAATCATAGGTACGAAACGGTAGCTTGTATTCTTTCTTGTGGCCCTCCACAACTACATAGTTCAGGGCTATGCTCTTGTGGTTCATAAAAATGTGCTCCTCCCTGGAAATATTTTACAAATCGGCTGCCATAAATAGAGATGTTTAGTTATTCTTCAGATGAAGACAAAATATGTAACAACGTGAGATGATTTTAGGAAGATTTGATTGTTTATGACTTGGAAGATGAGCTAGAAGATGTGTAGGAGTAAATGTTCGTATTTTTTACGCTCTATAAATATTATCTTTCAGATAATTTTGTTTAGATGTAGGCATACGTTCCGGAATAAATTGATGTATGTATTATTGTCATCACCATTTAGATAACATTTTGAGCATATTATCTAAGCTTTCATAAGTTTTTATATGAATGTGAGGTCCTTAGTCACTCTTCCATTGTTGTAAATAGAAGATTCTCCCTACCATATTTGATTTCACCAGACATATGGTTTAATGATTATTTTTATAATATTTTTGATTACTATACCAATGTGATTTCTATTATGTAAATATTTATATGTTCTTGCAAATATTCTAATAAATCTATTTATATTTCTTTTTCTTATGAGTAATTTATGTTAAAACTTGATATTAAAACTGATATTCTTTATTTTATGGAGTTCACCATTTTTCTCCTTCCCACACCCCCACGTAGCTCAGTCGTGACCCCTAGATGGCCAACATCACTTTTATGGCTCTCCCCCCGATAAAAATGACCGCATTCAGTATATTCAATAATTTAATTGAACACGGAATGTAAAAATCTCTTCTCTTTTCTTCACCTTCCAGTTAGGTTTACTCCTCTTAGCGAGATCAGCATCCTTCTCCTGTTCAGTCTGTCAGTCATTCCGCTTGCCTCTCTCAGCGGCCGAATGTTTGACATCCCTTCCTTCTTGAGGACTTCCTCCATACCAACTCTCTACCTCTTCCTTTGTCTTCCTCTTGGTATCTCCCCTCCAGGCTCACCTTCTCTTACACTGCACATCAACTGTTTCTCCTTCCATACTCTCAAAATGACCTATCCATCTCAGCTGGGTAGCATCTAATTTCTTCAATACTGGTAACACTCTAATTTCTCTCAGATATTTTCATTTCTAACTCTATCTCTCCTCGTCTTTCCCACTACGACTCGTAGATATCTTATCTTCACTGCCTTTATTCTGCTCCTGCCCTTTGTTAAAACCCAGCATTCTTCTCAATACATAAAGGTAGGTGTAAGAATTGTATTAATGATTACTTCCTTTGTATTTTCAGCAACATATTTGTCTTTTAGCAAAGGCTATAGTGCCCCTACATTTTTGCTAAATATCACCAATCTTTCATTTATATCATCTACATTTCCTCCCTTAGATGACACCACGCACGCAAGATATTTACGTTTTTCAACTTTTTGGCTAGTTCCACTAATCCAAATATTCATATATTCCTCCCTCCTGCCCACCTTCGTTTTATCTGTCTTTCCTAAGTCTATCCTCATCCCAGCCTCTTCAAAACATGAGTTCCACTCATATAGTGCCATCTCCTTGCCCTATTTGCTGAAATTCCAGTATACAATATCATTTGCATAGGCCATTAACTGTCCTGGCTCTCCAACATTTATTCATGTTTTAAACTTCCTCATTATACAATCCATGTACGCTATAAAGAGCAACGGAGACATAACACTTCCTTGTTTTACACCTGAAACCACCTCGAACCAGTTTGCACACTACATTTACACAGATTATAGATGCTGATTATAGCTCTCTTCAATTCTCCTGTCACATTATATTTCGTCTTCAGATATGACCACACTCTTTTCCTAAGAATAGAGTCAAACTTCTTCTCCAGATCTATCATTGACACATATATATCCTTATCATACTCCCATGCCTTTTCCACGATAATTCTGATAGAAAATATCAAATCAGTTGTTCCTCTGTTTTTTTCAAAAACCGTGTTGTTCCACCCCTAGTCTCAGCTCAATGAGTTATCTGTCTCGCTTCTTGAAGATTCTATCATAGAGTTTAGCTACGTCATTAATTAGAAATTTACCATGATAATTCTCATATTTTTCAGTCTCTCCTATGTTCTTGTATATAGGAACTATAAGGGTCTTGCCCCATTATTCTGGTATTTTACCTTCTTTCCATGCCCTGTTGAATATGCTTAGCAACTTTTCCTTCAGTGCTTCACCACCTTCCTTTATAAGTTCAATTTGGATCTGATCTGTTCCCGCTGCCTTCCCATTTTTCATGCCTTTCAATGCCACCTCCATATCTGACCTCGTAATCTCGTTTCCAATCAACATTATCCTTTCTTACTTCTCTAATATGTTCCTCACCCTCTGTATTCACCAACTCCCTACAGTATTCTGACCACACAGCATTGATTTAACCTGATGTGGTGATCACATTTCCCTCTTTATCTGTGATGTTTACTTGCTTATTTGTTACCTTTATATAACATGATTTTACCATACTATAAAAGAGCTTCGTATTTTTTTTAGCGTCAATCTCCAAATTTATTCTAGTTCTCTTTAAACTCTCAATTTAAAAATCTATCTTAAGAAAATGCATTTTATTTAAAATATCAACATCTTTATATATTTCATGACAAATAATCACTGAAAATTATTTATTCTTCCATAGTTTGATTTTATAAATAATGAGAGTAACACATTTAAGCTACAATGTTTAAGTACTCTTAGATAAAAAGTATTTAATCAATATTTATATAAATAATATTGCTATACCAACTTCCAGTTTATTTGTACAATATAACTGATTATAGCTACAGGCTATATCAATATTTTCTTTACTTTAAATAATTTTTATATTAAAATTCATCTTTAGGTAAAACATTGAACTCATTTTTTTAAAATTCACCTTAGAAATATGTCACTAAATGCATACCATTGTATATAATATTTTCGAGACCATATGCAATTCATTAATCAATAATCGTAATTAATCAATGCTCTAAAATGTAATACTTAGATTTTAAGGTACCACTAGTCAAACAATTTAAATTTTTATCGACAGTACGTTAATTAACACAGGAAATAACCTAAAGTAGGTGATTTAAAAAAATACTTATTTTTTAAATAAACATTATAATTAGAGGCTTAAATATGTGTTCCATTTCTAATTATAAAGTTTTTGATAAGCTAATATGTGTTTAATGGGAGGTATATGTATACATTTATCTTTTAAAATTTATCTCTGAATATATAAAAAGATAGATGATCTGTGACTAAAAGCATAACCTAATTTGTTTTTTGAAGTTATTATACCACAATTAAAATGATAATATTCCGGTATATTCTAGTGAGTAAAATTTAAATTTAAATTTAAAATGATAATATTCCAGTATATTCTAGTGAGTAAAATTTAAATTTAAATTTAAATCGTGTCACATCTCTAATGATAAATTAGTTATAATTCTGAGTGGGGACTGATACTAGAAATCTCATTTTTATAAGGCCATTTTCAAATATAATTTCTATTTAGATTAAAATAGCTAATTGTAAATATAATTTTCCCAAATCAACCACACGCTTATGACGGAAAAATAATACAAATTTTGAAAGAATATCTGGGCACTATTGATTATTGGTTTTAAGTACGGTACTCTTTCAAATGACAATTTTTATCTTTTGATTTAAATGCGGTGATAAACATCTTTCAAAGAATCAAATAATTATTCTAAGAAATAACCCACATGTGTACGTTTTAATAATAAAAATTAATTTTTAACTGCTCTCTTTATCTTTCACTACCCACAAAGTCAGATAAAAAAAATCCAAGTAATACTATATCATTACGTTTTCAGTATATATATATATATATATATATATATATATATATATATATATATATA
>CABFWO010000573.1:14607-26793 GCA_902155825.1 Timema genevievae
TATATATATATATATATAATATTTAATATATTTATATATATATAACCTTTTGTCAGGTACGTTGGTAAAACTAAAATATAGAGACAAAAAATTAAAAATACAATTTATTTCAATTGCATTAATAAGTAGCTCACTCACTTTATATAGGTGTAGTCATTTTTAAAGGTATTAAGCCCTAGTTTAAACACACTCCCCATACTAGGTCCAATTTGATCTTGTAAATTATATGACTATAGAACATTTCGATTGATGAATCTCTCTATAACTTTAGCTTTTTTTTTAAATATATTCTCTCATTTAAGATGTGTGATTTTTTATTCGTGCACTTATGATGACTAAAATGTATTCTAATTGCGTATACAATACTAAGTTTGATAAAATATCAGAGTCGTCTGCAATTGCCAATTCAATAATTGTAACCTAAATATCTTATTTGAACAAGGAAACTAATAATCATCAGTTCTAATACACTGTTGCTTTTTCTTCAAAGATTAACAAAAACATCTCTAAAAAATAATTCAAGCTCATTATTATAGGCTATGGGGTAGTTGGTTGGCAATGTAACTATATAACTATATACCATGTATTTAATAAAGTAATTAGCGTATAACATAAACCTACCACCCCCATCGGTAGATATAAAGTAGACATGAGGTAGACATGAGGCTCTTCTGAATTGGTATGCCAATAATTTAAAGGTTGGGGCTTGAATCCCCACTAGGTGTAGTGACAGAGTTTTTTCCTTGATAGATTTTCACTCTCCCCTCACACAAATGAAAGTATATATCATTAAAATTCTTTATTCCTCCTCCTTACCTCTTTATTATAATTAAGTGGATAGCCCAGAGATGCAGCGCACAAAAAATAATGTTAATATAACCTTTAAATCCTTTATTCTACTCGTATTTGATTTTTTAACTAAGAAGCTTTTGATGATCATACACGAATTTAGAGGGCTATAGCTTACTAAAATAAGTTGAGCTTTAACCCCTGCCTATATTTTATATGGAATAATCACGTTTGATAATTTATATAAATGATTTAATAATACTTTAATGTATATATCTTCAAATCTGTTAAAATAATATAGTTATACCACAAAAATATGAAGAATTGCAGTTGTTGTCAACTTTGTTATTTTAACCCATTTTTAATGTGGCAATAAATTTGAGTCTAATAAAATATAATGATAGAAATATACATCCTAGATGATCGAGTGTATTTAAGATGAATTAATACATTCTAGAGATATCTATCAACTGAAATGTGTAGTTATATACTTCACAAGGTTAACCTAAACTCAAAATGGAAAGTGCAATTACCTGTATCTAAAGTGACTCAGTCCTAGCTATGACGTCATACTCTAACAGAATATTACATAGCTGTAGAATATAATTTGCATATTCTAAGTGTTAAGTATTCATCCAATACAAAATTAAGTACAGTGTATTCATTAGACTTTGTTTGGATTAGAAACAATATAAAGAAAAATTCCTGCTGAAAACATTGACATGTTATTACAATATTATTGAATTATCAACATTTAAATCATCTGTCAAAAGAAACAGCTAAAAAAAAATTATCTGAATAGTTTATTTAAGAAGCTCTAGCTAATTTTGAAAGTAAGATACCTACCATAATAGTGGCAATCATATCTTAGTGAGCTCTGTCACCATTTTAGCAAATAAAAATGAATAAGTGCTAGTTAATCTTCTCTTCCCGCCGGCAAACTTGCTAAAGACGCTGGATTCAAGACTTAACTGACCCTAATTCGATCTCCTGGGCCAATGTTTAAAATATTTTACTACAGTAAGCTACCTAGGAATTGATACTGTTTTATAGACCTATAAGAAAAATGCCTTGAGCTTATATTTTGTTTGGAGGGTCATTTGTATCTATTTATCATATTAAGTAACCTATGCCAGAACCATTAGTTTTGTTTTGGGTCTTATATTAGTGTATTTAATGTTAAGTTTCTGGACACATTGACTATCAGACTATCAGAAAGTGATTTTAAAACTAATTACATTTTTGAACAAAACAATGAAAGCCGTTAAGCTATCACCAATAAATGAAACCCTCCAATTTAACTAACGATTAGTTTTTTGACCATGCTGGTTAAGATGAGTAGTTGAACTACGCTAGTTGTTATCTTTTTCTTCATATACCCAGATTTTTTTTTATTTTAACGCTTTAACATTATCACCCCGTATTATAGGAGACTCAAAGTAAACAAATAAAATAGGGAGAGAAAGTATGTGATAGCTTAAAACTAGCTCTACATATTAACAAAATACATAATTGAACCACTAATCCTGTGTTTTTAAATTAATTAACTGTATGGTAATTCGGTGGTAATGCGTGACCTTTGAGAAAGTGTTAACAGATAGTGACAATATTAATAATCTCTTATCCCACAAACTTACGATTTTATAGCCCTTTATATATTATAAAAAAAATTGAAAAATAGTAAAGGGACAAGTACCCACTCAAACCAAAAATTAAAAAGCGATTATTGTTTGTTAGTGAAGTAATAAAAAGGGTGGCCGAGAAAGGCAGCCACTGGGTGGAAATGGATTTGAAACTTTACCGTATTCTGTACACAAACTGACGTGCAGTAGTTGAGGAAATGAATTTAATGTGTTCGGTAACTCAGTCATACCTGTAGCAAAACCACGTTACCACACTCCTGACTAGTAACAAACACCTTTTTATTACGTTTACTGTTGAACATTGCGAAATGTCACACATGCATGCTCAGTCCAGAGCTCCAAACCAGTATCCAGTCTAGTTTGTGGAAACGATTGAACTATTCCTTTCCAGTTAGAGATTGGCAAGTATGTCCAGCGTACATTAATAGTGACTGTCTGGTGTTTTCAACTGCTATCATTGACAATCCTGGGTATTATTTAACTTCACCACTAGGTACTTACTAAATATATTTTAAATATGTCAAATATTATAAAGTTGATAATACTTTTTATTGAGAGTAAGGGATTCACACAACTCGATTGAAGCTATCTAACAACCCACACAGACAGTCGCGTGGAACAAGGCATTAGTCTGGTCTAGTTTGTCTCATCATTGACGGTGAGATTGAAGCCGGTTCAGTGTACTTAAATTTTTTCAAATATATGACTTCACACTCTCGCCCCCGGAAAATTTGGATACACTTCTAATTAATTCTGCCTTTCTCATGCCTAACATATTAATGTAACTATACTGATAGCCAAGGTGGGTAGTAAGAAGAAAAGCATGGTAGAAAATTGTTAAATAACCCTCTTGGAAATTGAGTGTTCGCTACTAAACGTTTCGAACACTTTGCCCTCTTGTGATGTGAGTAGCAATAGCTTAATTGTTTTCTAATTAATTTTTCTTTTGTGTGAAGACTACTATTACTCTTGCATGAAGTCTTCAAATCAAATATTACAACAAGAAAATAAGCAAGACAAAATAAATAAATAATAAATTAGTACTATTCAGTGCCACCCAGAGCGTTGACTGTGGTGGAAGGGGCAGAGGGTGGCGCAATTTGACTCTGATCCACCCTTGTGATTTCAGTGAATCATCCAAAAACTTATCTTGTACAGCATCAAATATTGTCGCTGACACAATACAAGTGTATAGAAGACAATGTTTATTGTTTCATTATTAATTTTGGGGGTAGTTTGCTGATGATTGATTTTCCATAAACTTGAACTAATTTAGAATTGGGTCAAACGATTTGGTTACACAAGGGTATATAGGGAGTGTTTGACAAAACAAATTTCACCACATAGTGATTTTTTGGGTAAAAATTATCTTAATAGTTATTTATTAATAACTGATTTTTCAAGAATTTGAAACATTTTAAAATTGGCTCCAATGATTTGGTTCAAAATGGGTAGTTTGTCTGGTAAGTTTTTTAGATTATAAATAATTGTAGGGTGACCTGGTGGTCCAGGGGTAAGGTGTCAGACTTCTGTGCTGGGCCCCGGGGTTCAATGCTCGGTCCCGGTACGGATTTATCTGATTGCCAAACCTTTCCTTCACCTCTCGCAAGAAGTGTATTAATCACAACTTGTGAATGTGAGGAATTCCAGGCCTCCACCGTGGCTCGGATTCCACGTTAAACTGTAGGTCCTCCATTTCAGCCCACAGTCACCCTACCATCACACATTAGCGTAAGTGCGTACAACCTGAACTGGTAGTAAGACGTGGTGATAATAATAATAATAATAATAATAATAATAATAATAATAATAATAATAATAATAATAATAAATAAATAATTGTATCTATTTATTCATATAAATATTAATTTAATAGTAGTTTACTGATGACTTATATTTTAAAGATTTGATTTTTTCTCCCTCATATCAAGTGAAAGTTTAATAATCGTCAAAGTTTTATACAGCAATATTACATTTTTTATCTATCCGAACCAAAAAAAGTGGTCTTTATTATTCTGTCTGTCCCTATGTTTCCCTGTATGTGTGCATGTGCCTGTCTCTGGCAACGAATCTGACATGGTTTGATGGACATGGTTCTAGCTTGATATTTTGGGCTATACCTCGGGACTCTTTTTAGATTGACCCTAAGCCCTCAAATTAAGCATAGTTTATTGATGATTGAGATATTAGATTTAGTTTTTCAAAAATGACTAACAAGATTTTGTGTAAAATGGATATTTAGGGATTAGTTAACTTTCAAAACAACACTGTATACTTGTCATTTGGATGAAAATGTTATTTTTATTTATTTAGCACCACGTCTTACTATCCGTTCGAGATATACGCTTAAGTACTAATTATGCTAATGAAATAGGAATTGGGAAGGTTAAACTTAGAGGAAGTGAGCCCACATTTGCGTGGAAGAAGAGTGGAAAACCGATAAGAAGAAGCCAACCCGAGTTCACCCAACCGAGATTCGAACCTCGATCTTCCTGTCATCGAAATTCTAGCCCTACATGACTAGCGCGTTACCCAACCACTCCATCAAGGCGTATATAAAAATTAGTTAATGATTAGTATAATGATGAGTGATTTTCAAAAATTCAAAATATTTTGAAAATGGCTCTTACAATTTTGTTTAAAATATATGTCTAGGGAGTGACTTACATTAAAAAAAGTTGTCTGCTGGTTTTTTGGGGAGGAAATTTGGTTTTTTATCGTAGTTTATTGATGACTTTTTTATTTGAATATTTAAAAAAATAGCTCTAGTGATTTGGTGAAAATAGGTATTTGTCAAGTTTTTTATATTATAAATAGTTACGTATTGGTTTTTCTAAAAAAAATAGTTCACTCATGACTGATTTTTGCAATATTTGATATTTTTTAAAAATGCCTACAACGATTTAGCTCAAAATTGGTATCGGAGGAGTTTACATGATTGACAATCATATTAATAATAATAATAATAATAATAATAATATCTCCTTATTTTTCTAAACTGAATTAAGTTAAGTTTGTATACTTACGAAATATTTTGGAAAGTTTGAAATATTTATTGAAATTGGAATTTAAGATTTAGCTCAAATTGGGTTTC
The DNA here is from genome assembly GCA_902155825.1 of Timema genevievae. Lineage (NCBI taxonomy): Eukaryota > Metazoa > Arthropoda > Insecta > Phasmatodea > Timematidae > Timema > Timema genevievae. The sequence goes on from CABFWO010000573.1 coordinate 20,134, forward strand.
TGGGAATAGTCTTTCATAATAATTAATAAGATTCAGATTTTAATCATTACAAACTATAAGTAATTGAAGGGTAGTTTACAATAAATTATATTTGAAAATTTGAAATTTGATAAAAACATTTGAACAGTTTTGTTTAAAATTCATCAAAAAATAATGTTTATTGTGATTAACAAGATTATGTGTTTTGGTTTAAGAGGAAGGCATACTTAAGGCTAGTTTACTCAAAACCTTTTAATGAACATTTTCTTCGCAGCTATAATACACAGTTTGAGAAAGTTTGTGCGATTGTGTCGTGCCATTTATTCTTATTGCACAACGTCTTACTACCCATTAAGTCACTAATGGTAAAGTGATGATGAAAGAAGAACTTAGAGTAAATAGAGTAAATGGACCCACATTTGAGTGGAGGAAGATCTGGAAACCATTTGTGCAAAAAAACATCCTGGATACACCCAGCCAGGATTTGAACACCAGCCTCCTCGTCATCGTAAAAACATATTAGATGTGTTTGAAGTTTAGTCCTTCTGCCCACAGATGAGGTTTGTATATTATATACTGATGTCTGACCTTTTTTCTTAGATATGATCAGCTAATTAATGATAAGAATAGACCCCAATGTAGCTTAATAATGAAAGTTAACTTTTAACTTATTTATGTATACATGTTTGGATATTATATCAATAAAAATTATATAGCACAGAAATCAAGGTCATTATTTGCTCTGGGACCCCTGAACCATGTAACCAACCCTTGTACTAATCCAGACACGGTGATTTGGCAGATTTTCTTAGAGTGAGGGTAAGGAAGGACAAGGGATGATTGTTTAATTTGAGTCTCAAATAGTCTAGGACAGGGGATAACAAACCTTTTTAACAGAAGGAGTTCTTGCACCAGAAATAGTACCTGCTGGACCCCTAATAAAATGTGCTACATTAATATTATGAACATTCAATAATGACACTTAAATTTTATAAGTATAAAATTATATGGAAAACATAAAACATCACATGTGTTAGCTGCACCCTTGGCAAATGTCCTTTATTCAGATTTGAAAAAAAGGCAATCATAATTAATTATGATATTTTATAATGTGAAAAACAAATAAAAGAATATTCTAAAATTACCTCATGGAGCCTGAGTGAAGTAGCCAATGGTGAAGCCCCAGTTCTCCACAGAACACAATTTTAAAAACGTTGGTACATGACTCAATATGGTAATATTCTGTACTTTTGTGACATTTGGCACAATCGGTCCTATATGAACTAGCTTGATGCTCGGTAATAGATAAGAGAGTGAAATATTGAACGCAGGTTAACTAAGTTTCATCATGATAGAAGTTCATACTACATGCACTGGTCACGTGGTGTAGTGGTCAGTGGACCTGGCTACTACGAGCCTAGGGGTCCCAGGTTCGATTCCTGGTTGGTATCCTGGGTATTTCTCACTTAATGGGAATGATCAAAACGGTGATCAGGGTTTGGTTAATTCGACTCTAGCTAGGTTAAAACTCACTCCTGGCTCCACACCTTAATAATCACTATCATCATAAAATCATCTCATTGCGGGTACGACGTGGAAACGACCTCCTACGGTGTACCCTGGACAACGCTTTGTGCCACCAGAGTGGCTAATAGTCTACACATAAGGTGACCGAGCCTGGATATCATGTCCTTCCCGGTCATATATGCAATACGCTATCTATATCTCATGAACGCCAAATCTTGCTCCATAGCTCAGTAGGGCACACGGAAGTTCTACCTACTGAGCTAAGAGTCCTGGATTTTATTCCTGGACCAGCCGAAAAATGTATCATTGTTCAGATTAGGTTGTTGTCTTTCACGCTGATCAATTTAAGGCCGAAGGATAAAATAACTTTTTACTCTAAGACTAAGCTAATTTGAAAAATGTGTCATGAAATCATATTTTGATTAAAGAAGGTAATGTTAAATAGTTTTTATAAAAGTGAGCAGATATTAAAATAATAATAATAATAATAATAATAAAAACCTGATATTTGGATTGACGAAAATATTTATATTTAAGAAATATGTTGATCACATATAATTATGGTGGGAACTTGACTGAATTATCATTATTATAATACACTTTGATTAATTAATTTCAGCGAAGGCTTGTACTTTCCTGTAGCCGAGTTTTAAATATAAAATGGGCTTTACAAAAAAAAAAGTTCAGTGAATTTAGAATAAGTTTTTATTAATGAGTATTATGAGGATTATTTAGAAATTGACTAAAATGTATTTTGATTATACATAACAATTATTTATGTGAGAAAGTGATAAAATTTGCGTTCGGGAGATATTCTTTCTGTTATCAATATAAGTTTTTAATACATTCAAAATATTTGTTAGTATTTAATTGAAAATATCTTATCTATTCCAAATATATATATACTTTTAAATTCAATATTATTCAAACTAATAATCCAAATCAACATACATTCATTAATATTAATTAACTTTGAAATAAAGATTATAGGATTTACGATTTAATGAACTGCCTCGATTCTAGTAATAAAATAATTATTAGAATCGGTTAATTATCCAAATAAGGAATTGTACTATTCTAAACCACTGTAAGCCGTATTTAATTCTTATAAACATAATTATATATTTCTAATGATGTTAATGTTTATTTGGTAAGGAGTAATAATAATTAATAGTAAGGTTATATCTTCTTTTTTATTCCTTTATCCTTATTTTATATACTTTTCTTCTATGACGACGACATGTTTCGGTAATTTTTCACGATCTTCAAGTATAGTTTGTATTAAAGACTCGAAGATCTTAAAAAACCACCGAAACATGTAGTCGTCATAGAAGAAAAGTATATAAAATAAGGAGAAGGGAATAAAAATGAAGATATAACCTTACTATCAATAAATATCTATGCTATACTAGTATTAAACTCAAATGTATTTCTAAAATAACATGTTTATTCTAAATATGAAACATAGTTTCAAATCAATTGTAATGATTGAAAATCCATTTTTATTTTAACTCATTTAAAATACAGACGTTAACCGGCCTCTTAAAACACAAGTGATGCTTTACTAAATCATATTATTAAATTTAGGTATATCAAAATCTTATAAAGTTTATTTCAAATGTTTTTGATTAATTTGAAGTATACGATATTTTAAATACAGCACAAATATTTACTCGTGTTGAAATAATTAAATTATTACAGTACTGAATGAAATAGAGCTAGCCCATTTTTTTATCATTTGCAAACATCCAACTAAATAATATCGTTTTGGTTTCAAAACTATTTTCAAATTACTATAAAAAATTAATTTCGCCCCAGTCACATTTTATATGGCTCTTTTAGGAGGTAGGCTAAAGCTTTAAATATTGAAACCACTGTGATAAAAATTATCAATAGACCTAAAATAAAGTTGATTGGTTTTATAAATACGTATAATTTTGTAATTAGATTAACATCAAACTATTTATTCTGGGGGAGTCCCCTTCTATAAAAGTAACAAATGCGTTCTATAGAATGTACATTTTTGTAAGGTATGTTAATATGATTAAAAAATGAAAATTTCATAAATCTAACTGGCCAAATTTTTGAATATTTCATTTTTTCCATAGGTAGCCACATGCATTAATACGCTATAGTTGCTGATGTTACTTTTAGATTGTGTGTCTTGTCGTAAAACACCATAAACGTTTATAATGTCATATTCTATTATTTTATCATTTATCAGACATCACCTAGAGCTATGATTGTTTCTCAAGATAGTTGGAACCTCATTGTTTATCGTTGAATGACACATGCGTAACATTAGTTCTATTTGATGTTAAGGCTTCCTCGATGGGGTGGAATAATAGTTGACCCTGTCGACACACCCATGTACTATTTCAATACTATCCATAACCGAAATGGTTTGATTTTATCTTTTATAAACTTTGTTTATTCATTAAACGATATTTTATGCTTATCATTTAATTTTGATTGAGCCTACATTTATTAATGTTAGATTGAAAAGTCATCTTTGGAAAACTACTTTTATTTCCTACACAAGCCTCACCATGTAGCAAACAAAAATTCAATATTTTTATAACTATGTCACATTGAAATCTGAATGATTTTTTTTTTGGTGAAATTACATTTTCCCTTTAGCTATGAGTAATTTGTAAAATAATATTGAATTATCTTATTAAAATAGTTCCCTACTTAAAATACAGTAAGTGTGAACCTGAATAACGTATATAGACATGACTTGTCTAGGTTGCAAATATTCGCTAAGAGATCAATTACATTGATATTGATGAGAAAACCCACACTAACAAAATTGAAAGTATTGCTATTGTTTAGAGCATATAGTTTAAAATATATATATATATATAAAATATTAAATACAAGACTAGTTTATCTTATTTCTTTAATATATTTAGATTGGGATAATTTTGTAGTTATTAGGTCCCTAATATTTAAAAATAAAACTTAACTAACACATTTTCAGTGATACATTATACATTTTAACAACACAATTTTTTGAATGTGACCAAAGAAAATAAGATACTAAACACATCCAATCAATGTGGCAAAACGGTAACATTAATCAAGTACGTTACCAAACATTATTTTGTTTTAGTAAAACAGCGTTTATTACAGAGGTAACATAATCATTTTTTTCTGTCACTCCAAGTGTGTACTATGTCCAGCGGCATACGGCAAGAGTGCACGCACACGGTAGGATGATAAAAATTATGATAATGGTTGTCCAATTGTAGCACACACACTACCGTACGAAAACACTCTAAACCAGTAATGAAGTGGTGGTAACTCTGGTTTGGTTTTACTCCTATGTAATAGTTCAAACACTGACGTGACGTTTCATATGTAATGACAGGTGATCTGATCGTGAGAACGCTCTCTCACACAGCCTGCACTGGAATGGGCGATCCCCGGTGTGTTTCCTGTAATGACGGGTCAGCTCATCCGATCGAGCAAACTTCCAACCACATCCTTTCCAACTGCACTGATACGGTTTTTCTCCTGTGTGAGTACGTAGATGAGCCTTCAAATGGGATGATTTAGTGTATGTCTTGCCACACCCGGGTTGTGAACACGTATGTGTTGTCAATTTCTTTCGTCCACAGCTTCGTCTTCCACGTTTAGGTTTCTGTTGAGTGGATCGGGTTTGCTGGACACCAGTACCGGTTAAGGCTGGGTGTTGCTGAGCGGATGAGAGGGGAGGTGCTATCTGGGAGTGGGGTTGTTGAGAATGATGTTGATTAGAAAGGAGATCAGCCAAGTTAGGGGAAGATGGTGGTGTCATTATCTTTATTAATGATGGTGGTGGAGGAATGCCTTTATTTGCTATCCTTTGCATGGCTGTCTGAGAAGAAATATTTGTCTCAATTATTGAGAGTGAAGGAAAAACTCTGGGGTCCAAGCCTTTTGGATACTCTTGGTTTTCTGGACTAGCAGGTGGGGATATTTGCCCATGATTATACGCCACGTGTTGCTGGGATGGAACTATGGCCATCATTCCATTGTACGAAGGAGCTCCTGGTAGCTGTTGATAGCCTTGAGGAACATCACGTAAACATAGATTATCATTGTCATACTGACAAAATGAAGTAGTGTCTATCTGTCTATCTTGGATAATATCGTCTTCAGCATCGACTTCATGATGAACAATATTGTTTTGTGGTTGGGTGTAGAAACTGTGTTGTTCGGCAGCATCTTTGATTAGCAAGTCCAAGTCTACAAATTCTTCGCCTTGATAGACCAACTGGACCTGTTCTTCAGTTTGACAGTATCCTGATGCTTCCATTGCACTAGGTGACTGGGAATTTGGATTATTCTCGTCCTCTTGTGCCGAGGATGATATTGGAGAAGAAACCGGTGCATTTCCTGATCCACAAAGGTTGACTGGAGATGCTTGTGGTGGTGTAGGTTGACCCAGTAGAATACTCTCAATGTCTTGCCACATCTGAAAAGACAACATAAAAAGATTTAGTTTAAGAAATTATTTTAAATAAGTTTTGTAATGATATTTTATTACTCCATGATCATTAGCCTCTTTAGTTTTCATTAATATGAGATAAATTATGTTGTGCTATTGTTAGTATAGGTCTTGGTTATAATTAATTTACTATAGATAATAATACTGAAAAAATTTAAATGGAACATAGTAAAGGAGTAGTATTTTAATGGAGCATACTTAAATCACTCGAAATTAAAGAATTTAGAAAATAATGTTTTCCTGATCAGTTGTTTATTTTTGAGAATGAAAGATAGTCAAACCATTTATTTTTGATTTGGTGGATTTGTTCAATGTAATTTCAAGGTAAACATAGATTTTTCCATTGTAAATCTATATTTTAAAGTAGTTTAATATCCTAAACACGCGCAAAAAAAGCTTTTTTCAGTAATATTTCATTATTTGGCCTCTATTTCTTAAAATATTATAATATTTAAGAGAAGTGAGGCATTTAAAATGGCATATCTTGAAATCAAATCATTTAAAAAAAAAGTATCAAACAAAAGTTGTTTTGTTTTAAGAGGGATAATTAGCTAAACTAAATCTTTAGTACTTTCGAATGTGTGAAAAGTTTAAATAATGTACAGGCCCAGCCCTACAACAGTCAGAACCCAGGGCGAGAGACATATAATATGCCCCTC
>CABFWO010000573.1:26865-86710 GCA_902155825.1 Timema genevievae
CCCCCATTTTATATTTCCCCTTTTTGTGTATATATTTAGATAGTGGTAATAAAATCAGTTTAGGCTGAAATAATGTATTCCAACACATATTTTTGCCATTCATACAAGCACAATTCAATAACAACGTAATATAGAATGTACTGTCCATTAGTTCGCAATAAAAATTAAATACATTCATGTCAAATATTCAAAATCAGACTCGTGGATGATATGCAACTCCTGGCAGGCTCTGTTCCTCTTGCTTACACTGTTTTATTTTTAAAAAAATGTGCTTTACATGCTTTCCCCCGGTCGAATTTTGTCACAGTTGAAGAAAGATCAAGCTTGTTAGCTATGTCATTTTCTGTGGATAACATTGCTAACATTGACAGCCTTTCATCGGTCATAGTAGATCGAAGTTAGGTCTGGGTCCGATTTAGCTTTGAAAAACTTTGTTCACCACTAGCAATCATCACTGGCGTGGTCAGCAATATACAAAGTGACACCCAGATATGTAATATGAGTTTGTCAGCTTCAAGGGCAATAGCATTATCATAGTGTGGTTGGCACAAGTCAAACTAAAAGCCCCAAATATTTTATGATCTTTAAGTTGCTTGAACCATTGCTTCATTTATGTTAGTGCAGTATCAATATGACATAGAAAAAAATACATTTAAATTGAACTTCTGGGCTAGCATTTTCTGACTCATCATGACCTTCAAACTCGAAATGTCTTTTCTTTGTTCACCTACGTGTCGAATCTGCTAGGGAGGATCAGCTCCAATTTGTTCTGTGAGTTCTTTCACAGTAATAATAGCATTTTCACAGGCAACATGTCTATATGAAGAGACGTATTGCACACAATTCTTAATTAAAGAAGTAGCAGTAACAATATCCATTGCTGGAATTTGTATTGCCTCACTTGCAAGGTTTACTTGATAAAAAATATCATACCATACAACCAAAGAAATCAAGAATTCAAATTTCATCAAATAATTAGCTAAAGGGAGTGCCTTATAGCGTAGACCAGCATCTGTCGGATTAGATTTTTTTAAATTCATTAGATCTTCACAAACATCCTTTATCTGATATCTAATAACTTTAACATTATCAATCCTTCTTTCCCAGTGAGGTAGCGCTTGATGGCTTAGGAATGAGGCTAGAGACATGTTTCTTCAATATTTTCCAACGTTGAACAAATCATAACAACACACAGGCTCTCTGCAGAACACCAAAAAGTGTGATGGATATTCTTGATGACGAAGCTGCATCTGAAACCACTAAATTCAATAAATGACATCCACAAGATACAAAATAAACTCTTGAGTTCATTTGAAGAATCCTAGCTTAATTTTGCTTGGTTTTTACTCCTCATGTTGGCGCCACTATCGTACCTGTACTCCATAGTCCTCTAATCTTGAACCATATTCAGCCAATGTTCTTAACATAAAATCTAATTGTCCTTTCCCTGTACTATCACTGGCATTCCTGAATCCCAAAAACTGTTCTTTAATAATAGATACATATTATAAAGTACATATAAACTTTGTCAAGAATTAAAATCCCCCCTTCGGAAGGAAAAAGCACATTTTCTCACTTGCTTCAGGCACCCTTGGCTTTTGGCACCCGGGGCGAGTGCCCCGCTCACCCCGCCCTAAAGCCAGCCCTGATAATGTATGCGTCTATTTGTGTGTTTAGGCCGCACGCAAGAAAGATATTAGTAAAAGTGAATAGTGAGGGAGAAGTAGTTGTCATTGATTTGTTTGCTGTGGAACTTTTTCAAGAACAAAGTCAAGTGGGGGTAGGAGGCGTGAGGATTTGCTTGCTGACCCAACAAATAATAGCACCTTCTACTCCACTAAGCCACTCTCGCGCATCTTTGTTCTTGAAAACGAAGTATACGAGGCACGTTCAGAAAGTTAGAGTACTGGTTGCCCTCTTGTGCTGTGAGAATTTTTTTCGAGGTTGGTAATACTGAGTGGTAGTGGGGGCTCTTCTGAACACAACGAGCACAGGCGGACCTCGTTTGTATGAAAACTCGCCTTGTAGTGTCAGTTTGTGTGAAATATGGCGATAAGTAATCCCGCCAAGTGCGAGGTGCGCGCTGTCATCAGGTTCCTTCTCGCTAAAGGAAAAACACCGACTGAAATTTTTTCATGGATCAAAACTGTTTATGGCGAAGGTGTTATGAACTGAACGAACGTGTTTAAGTGGTGTCGTGAATTTAATGAAGGCAGAACGAATGTTCATAACGATCAGAGGTGTGGAAGACCTTCCATTATGACCAATGATTTGGTGCAAAAAATCGAGAAAACTGTTCGTGAAGAACGCCGATTGACAGTGGGTGAAATTTATACGATGTTTCCACAACTCTCTAAATCTCTTTTACACGAAACAATTACAGAAACGCTGGGATTCCAAAAATTGTGCTCAAGATGGGTCTCAAAACAACTGACAGAGCAGCACAAAGTGAATTAGGTTGCTAACGCTCGCGAGTTCCTTGAGCGATTTGAATTGGAAGGTGAGGATTTTCTGAGCTCGATTGTGACTGTAAATTAAACCTGGGTGGCTCATTACACTCCTGAGACAAAATGACAGTCATCACAATGGTGGCACACCAATTCCCCATCTGCCAAAAAATTCAAAACACCAATTTCGGGCAAAAAAATTATGGCCACTATGTTTTGGGACCGAAAAGGGATCATTTTGATCGAATTTCTGCCTCAGGTGGAGATCATTAATCCAGCACGATACTGTGAGATCCTAAAAAGCTAAAGAGAGCAATTCAAAACCAACGGAGGGGAATGTTGACGAAGGGAGTGCACTTGTTGCACGACAACGCCCGCCCGCACACGGCCAACGCTACCAAGGTGCTTTTGGACTCATTCGGTTGGGCATTTTGAACCACTCCGCATAATCCCCTAACTTTGTGCTTTCAGACTTTCATCCTTTCACCTCCATGAAGACTCACATGAGTGGAAAAAAATTTTCAACCGAAGAGGAGGGGAAACAAGAGGTCCTGAATTGAAAGGAGATGGCGGGATAATTCTTTGAGGAAGGCATCAAAAAGCTTGTGCCACAACTCACAGCCTGCATAGAACGGGAAGGCGACTACGTGGAGAAATAATTGATATATTTACCAACAAAATCCGGTAATTTTGTTTTAAATACAGGTTTTTTTTAAATAGAAAAATCGAGTACTCTTACTTTCTGGACGTGCCTCGTACATCTCCTCGGCAACGAGTGTTTTGGAATAGAAATAATCTTGGAGAGTAAAGATATAATATAACAAGAACATTTTTTTTTTGAACTTTTGGCATTATTATTGTCATCTAAAGATTTGAAGTCACAGAATATGTTTTCACTAATTTAATGGGATTGCATGTGAATTAGGTTTATTTAGTTTTGTTTCTTGGTACTAAGACAACAGCTTTTTTTAAATTTAGGGTGGTTACTTTTGAGTTCTTTTTTCAATTATCTTATTTAGTTTTTTATATATTAAATTCAAAATATTATTTTGGTGTTCTTAGTAACAACGTCTCCACGTAATAAAGCCACTATTAGCGTACTTGCCTTTTGCGTACTTTTATTGGTATTAATTTTAACAGTGCCTCCACGCAAAATAGTCAATCTTGATAAAATAACTGAAAAATATTAAACTATTTATTTTGTTTTTCATTCAAATAATACCCCACCTTAATTGAACAAATATTGATTCAGGGATTGTAGAATTGTATACGATTTATTTTGGTTCTTTACTACAGGTAGTTCTAATGGTCCGTGTTTTAGCTGCCTTGTTAACCTCAGCTGCCCATTGTAGTTTCAGTCATCAGAGGCTAATATTACACAGTTTCTTTTAGTAACTAGCTTAGAGGAGACTAGGCTACTAGCCTTGATTGCACCCACACCCATGATAATATTCACTAATTATGATAAGGATGACGTACCAATCGGTGTAGGCTCATTTTATCCAATACACCGTAAGGGAATGGCGTGATTAGTTATGCATGTGTGCATAAATGCATGTACGTACTTCAGGTAGTCGTTAATGTGTGGCATTGTCGATATATGAATTACTGAAAAAAAGTTAATTTACATGACCGAAGTGCAAGAGATGCAGTGGGCAAAGTCTAATTGTTAATAAATGTATATTCTATAATGATTGAAAGTTGTCTTAAATGGAAATGAGGCTATATCAAATTTTAATACTTAATGTATATTTAGCATGCTCACATACGCGTGTGATTATTCCTATACATGTTTTAGAATGTGTCAGAAACTTTTTACGTATTGTCTTTAACCAATTAACACATATATGAATTTAAAAAAAAAAACTATCAAATATATTTCATGATAAACCTACAAACCTAAGGGCCATACATTAATAGTCAAACACTACAGTATATATTTTAAAATAACTAGTAAAACAAAATCATTAAAATGTGTTCCACTTCGAATATATTGAACACTTTACGTTATAAAGTTTATAATATAAGATGCCTCTGGGACAGAAAGATGGTGCCATTGACGGCCCTCCCTCCCATCATCCACCCAAACCCTCCACGTCCACCACCCACTCTTCTTCCCTAATCCCTAATCCCTCTTCATCACTCCTTTCCCCCTTCCCTCTTCCTTTTTCTCTCTTCCTCCCATCTCTTCCTTACCCCCTCTCTCCACTTCCCAAATCTCCCAACTTATTAACCACCACTTCTCCTTCTTCTCATTCCACCCTTTAACCCTCATGGTCTCCCTCAACACGCAAAATAGTAATTTCCCTAAAAGTTGTAATGCAATTCTCCCGCATTTCACCTCCACATATATGGGCCAGATGGCCAGCATCATGGCCCATAATAGCAAATTAACCTATTCTACCCCTACCCCTCCACCCTAGCCTCTTTCCTACTTCACCCACCTTTGCAATGAGGCCAAGGCCAGAAGATATAAAGGTTTTTACAGTATTTATTATATGTGCAGTAAACGTTTTGACGTTTTTCCTATACACTTAATATAATAGTTAGCCAAACCTACTGCTCGAAGATATCACGACATGATACAACACCCAAACCCCTTATCAAAAATTCCCAGAATCTGATTTGCCAAAGAAGGAAATCCCTTCACTACAGATTTAAAATCTCTAACTCCAACCCTATCCTTCACCACATTCTAACACACCTTAACCCACCACACCCAGAAACCATAACGGCGAGTTCCCTATGAATGGTGATCTACCCTCCTATTAAACCATTCATCAAACCCCAAAACCCCATTAGTGCTCTACATCTCTCAGTCCCTACACTCCAACCCATTACCATTATCCATATACATTTTGTATAATTCCTAGGGTATATTATGAAAGGGAGGTGTGACCAGAAAAACATACCCTGCCTATCCATTTCCACCCCTAAGCGTTCCTCGCCCTGACATGGGACAGCCGGCTAACCAGCGTCTTGACGCAATCAAACTCGATCCACTAATAAACTAAATACTACAAGGCTCAGCCTTAATATCTAATGTTGTATTAAACGTTAAGCTTTTCATTTTTGAAGATAATGCAGATGTATAATGTGTGCAACTTCTCATCCTCATGCATACTTTTTAAGCACTACCACAACCCCTCAATGGAGAAATGATCATCCCCAAGCCTTTGAGCAGGCTCCGACAGGTATGCCAGCCTAGCCTCTCCCCCTCCTCCCCCCCATATAATTGACCGCTAACACAGCACCGAAATTTATAAAGTTTGCTTGTCAAGGTTGACTCTACCAAGCCTTTGAAATTGAACATCCACTCTCTTTATTCCCATCTTGTCAACCTTTACCTCCTTCTGTAGAGCTCTACATTTAATCTTCCTGTATTTATCAGAAACACGAAATATAGTAATAACTATTCATACATCATATTTTGAGATATCTATTTATTATTTATTAATCACAGACATACCTCATACATGAAAGTGTAATGAATCATGTTTATAACACATTTGATCATTGATGATTGATAACATTATACATCTAGCATGTATGATCATATTTAATATAACATACCAAACATCACATTAGATTAAAGACCTGCCATATTTATTAAAAGATATGGGGTGTAATATGTCGCTTAAACTTCATTTCTTGGACTCTTCCTTGGATTTCTTGCCTGAGAATATTGGTGCCGTCAGCGACGAACATGGTGAGCGATTCCACCAAGACATTTCGATCATGGAAAAGAGGTACCATGGTAAGTAGATTTACATAGGCCGTTTCACTCTGGAATTGCAGTTTCGGATCTTCTTCTTATGTGAACTGGTCCCGATACAGGTATCAACTGGGTAACTTCAATATTCCACAAGCTTTTATGGACGCTTATCATCACTTTCTAGCTTGGTGGTTACCTCTTAAGATCTGTCGTTTTTCCACCTATTGGTGTAATCATATTGTAACTTAAAATTGAAGCTTAATATTTCTATAAATAAACATGCTATATTATATAATATTCGTTGTTGCGTCTGGTGAAAGTACAATAAGCTACAAATATGTTTTTTAAATTTATTTTTTATAAAATATGGAAACTGTCATTGTGCCTTAGTTTCACGAGTTTCCAAACACATCACGTCATAATTATTGTTATAATTGTGTGGGAAAGCCAAAATATTTCTGGTGGCTGTATTAATAATAGTTATCAACAAAGCTTGCAAAGTTTAAACTGTATATCTTTTACATGAGGTTTTTAAAAAAATTTATAAGTCATGAAATATTTACAGTAGAGTAGAGCATGAAAAATTTGTCTTGTTAGATTTTTTTTTGTTTACTTTACAAGAAAGACAGCGAAATAAATTATAAGAATATATTAAATATATTTTTGAAACAAATATAGGACAATAAGACACTATCACTTCCCATTAATGTGTGGTCGTGTTTTGAATTTGATAAGCGTGAAGCTTGATTTACACTCCAATTGGTCATAAATAACATAGCACTGTTAAACGGTTTTAACGTTTAAAACTGAAAAGTTATTCAGCTCATCACATCCACATAGTAAAAATTAATGATAATGTATACATGTACAGTGTACACGGTTTAGTCAATTTTACATTCATTTTGGAAGCAAATGTAATTATTTGTTTGTATGGTTCAATAGGATAGATTTTGCTGTAAATGCCGATACAATTTTAAATGTTTTAAAATATATTTTATGTGCAACAATAAAATAAAAATAAAATACTTTGAGGTTAATAAACCAGCTACCAAAGTGGTGGTCGTTTAGTCTAAGGCTTTATACTCTCATTACACTTAGTCATCGGTTCTAATCAGGTCAGGCTTCTAATCTTGGTAGAATTCACTGGCATGAGTTCAACCCTTTATCAAAGTCAGTAGCACGTTATCCAACTGAGGTAGGGTTCCCACGTTCAATTTCTGGCACTGTCGAGGTTTTATCATTGGTAAATAGTTGTATGGAAAACTGAATGTTGTGTTTTTTATTAGTATTTGGTTAGTTTTTAAGTGTTGATATAATATCTGTGTCTGAAAAGTTAATGTAAAATTCAAAACACGAAAAAATATTTTTCTTGAGTTAGTTTTATCAAGGGTTTTTTCATAGTTTATAATCATAACTTAAAGGAAATGTGGAAGCATTTGCATGGAGGGAGATTGGCAAACCATTTAGCAAAAACCACCCTCACTACACCCAGCCGGGATCAAACTATAATCCCCCCGTCATGGGTAGTCTAGTCTATTGTGTGAGTGGCGCCTAAGATCATGTGGCAACCAAAGCAGATAATGTTAAATTTTAAGGGCACTAAGGAAAGCATGGATGTTCTCACAAAATATATGATCCTTGTCCTGAGAAAAGAACGAGACAAATTCTGAGTGCCGAAATCTGAATGTAGAAACCTTAGTGTTTTCTGTTAACAAATTCTACTAGGCCTACTGTAATCTAGAATAAATTATTTCAGCTTTAGATCTAATTAGTTCCAAGCCTCTCAGCAAACCTTTAAGTTGTAGTTGTATAACTAAATGAAGCTTTTCCAAGTAATTTCTGTGAAATTTATATCCATTTTCTACTATTGGACATAATTGAGATTTGTCACTAGATGTTTCCGAATTACAATTGCAGTTCTCCAGGGGGTTTGGTACAGGAAAATTCACTTCATGAGCTACTGGTATAATTTTGGATTGGCGATTAGGATAATTTAGGCAGAATTTTTCTTTTGTGGTAATTCCCACCACCAGGGGAGTAAGACAGAAATAGGAGTCTGTGCTATGATATCTTAGTTCTCTCCACACCATTGGAACGACGAAAGGCATGGCTCGTTTTTTACCCTTCATCCAATATTAAGAGATATAAATGCATGTTTGCAACCTATTTTAGGATCCCAACTATTATCTAGACCCCCTATCTTACATACAAAACAAAGATGAGATGCTTTACGAGTCAACACAGTTAATTTGTGTCTTTGTTTGGCTAATGTAAATTAATCACAAATGTAACAGAAATAATAACTTTTAATCTAGCATTTAAGGGACATAGATATTTGTTTCAGGAATAAAATGATAAAATCACAGTATTAAAATATAGATCAACTTTACATAGCATAACACAAATTAAAGTACACGACTGAATTACCTTTGGTATTTCCACGGCAACTAACCATCACCTGCTTTGGTAAACGAATCGTCTATGACGTCACTCACGCAATAGACTAGATTTAAGATGACAGGGAGATTGGGGTTTGAATCCCGGTCACGTGTATTGAGGGTGGTTTTCCCTACATGTTTTCCCACACTCTCTCCAGACTATTCTGATCACACATTCTCTAAATTCAACCTTCCTCATCCCTGATGCATTAGCGTAATTAGTACATATTATATGTATAACCAGAACAGATAGTAATACACGATGCTAAAAGAAAATCTGTTAACTCATTGAATATGTACATATTTTTCATCTCAGAAGCCATCACTGGCCCCTCTAAAGAGCTTCCAATTGCCTATTGCCGTTCTAACCTGAGGGTACAAACCCAACAAACTCAGTTTTGTTAAACTATTCTCTTTAAGTATGTCAGATGAACCTACTGATTGCACAAGTGTTAAGAGAGTGATATATATGAAGAAAATTACATTATCTCCTGCAACTCAAAAACCCTAACCAATAAGTCTTTTTTTGGTCATTTTTGGATTCAGCAACCTCAAATTAGTAAGAATTTGTTATTAGTATCCCTGGGGCAAAATATCTGTTGATTAGTGTAGGCAGAGATAAAAATATTTTCCCGAATACCAAGAGGTAATTTCATTAAAAGTAAAGGCCCAATAATTATTTTTCTGCCGAAATGATATAACGTTTTAAACAGCTGCATTTCTAGTTGCGCACTAACCTTTAATATTGTCTGTACAATATAAGAAAATAATTTTGTCATTTATCTTAGGATAAAAGAAAAATTTCTGGATAAATGCAGTATCATCCAATGTTGAATTAACTTTTTTATTTAAAGATTGTTATGTAAAATTACCTCTGGCTTAAGTAGTATTTAAAACGTTAAAAAGTTTCTGATGTTGTAATCTAGTTAGTCTGTTTGTTATCCTAAATATTACAAGAAGTAAACAAACAAATTAATTAAGTCAAACAGTGAAAACAGTGAATTAACACGCTCAGCTAATATTAGGAATAATTAGCGTGCTCATACCTTTATTGTTGAGTGATAGTTAAGAATAAGTAGAAAATTATATTACTAGCAATGTGAGATGTTATCTTACTAATATTATAAATGCGAAAGTTTGTGTATTTGGATGTATGTTACTAAATCACGCCAAAACTACTGAACGGATTCGAATGAAACTTGGTATGTAGGTAGGATATGTCCTGTAATAAATAACATATAGGACTATTCCCAACATTTTATTTCACATTAATTTTACAATACTAATGTTTAAACCTTTCGTATATAAGAGATAAGACATATATTGTGATTAAACTGCTAAACGGATTCGATGAAACTTTGTGATTTTAGTTTTACCGGAAATATTATTTACAGCTAGAGCTGAGAAAAACGCATGGATATTTGAAAAAAAAAAAAAAAGTTTGATATATGACCAAAACAGTTTAGTTAAAAATTAAAAGAATTTATCAATTATTGCGGGCGAAGCTGCAATAGGTAAAAGCTAGTTTTATTCATAAGTGTGAGAAATAAAATAATGGTTGATTTAAGGTAAAGTTTTGTGAATTATAATTTAAAAGTATTTTAGAAAGAGGGAGTATTGTGACATTACTTAGTTTATTTGTTTGTATTTTTGTTGTTCTATTTTTGTTGAATGAGAATACACATTGACGTCATATAGATGGTTTTGCCAAAGCACCGATTCACATATTCTTAAATAGCCACCTTGTTGTAGAGTACATAATTGTGAAGAGGCACTTTGTTAAGTTAAGTGTTGCAAACTATGTCTACCTGAAAGAGCCACTCCTTGCAGACTGGAGAAACATGACTAAACAAACAATGAGGTGACCCCTTTAAGTTAGATGACTATCGAAATTTTGGGCAGTGAGCCCTTATCCTGCTGTACCTTGTCAGCGATTGACCATCGGAGAGGGTGGACTGACTATCTCCGGGCTGCGACCGAGCGAGTTAGCCCCAGCCATTTAGGTACACAGTAGTTATTCTTCCCATCGGGCATCGAAGGGAGGACTTGTACGTTTCACGGTGGGTTAGTGGCAAAACGGTCTACAAGGTATTTACGTTTCATTATCTTTAATCAGCGATAGAAACTACATCACATCATTGTAGTCAACTTATATTTTTCTAATAAACAACATAAAATCGTACTTCCATATATGTTTTGAGCTTTCTCCTTCCTCTGGCGGGTATCCAGAAAAAAATGACTTGGATGGTCTCGTTATGGTAATTACTATGTATATATATTAAATATATATATTTTTACATATTTATCATATTATTTATATATATATACATTTGTAAGAGAAAAAAAACCTAGGGAGATATCTTTGACTAGGCTTGGAGGTAGAATGGAAGGATTTACTCTCAAAATAAATTAGAAGGGTTATTATGGGGAGATGAAAGGTATTTAAAACTGGTCGGACACAATATCACTATATTTATTAATAGTCTATCAGCTAGAATATTAATTTCATGTAATTAGTACCATTTTTGCGTATAACCCGAACGGGTAGTAAGACGCGGTGCTAATAATAATATTACCATTTCTACTGTAAAAACGTGTGGGGGTGTCATTTTATTCAGTTTTATGTGTAGATTACTACTATGGTAACCAGGAATTCTAAATTGGTAGCTTTCTCATCTTTTTTGCTAAAAAAAGTTGAAAAAAGTTACCTTTTTTTTCTTTATTTCCACCCTTACCAAGCACAAATTAAAAAAAAAAAAAAGTTCGTACAAGGTTTGTTTTACTATAAATTTTCTACAAAAAAGGTTCAGTTCATTTTTAAGTTTCAACAAACGATAAAAAAAACCTAACGAGTGTCAAACCTGAATAATATACCGCCAGTCCGGGTCTTAAATGCATCACTTAGAGTTTATATGCTTAAAATCTACCAAACTGAATTTTATATATAGTTATAATATATTAATATACAATTCCTAATCACAAAACAAAATTTGTTTAGTTTCTATTACATCACAAAGCTTAGCTCAGTCTTTCTCGTTTTAGTTTTACGGTTGACACAAACAAGTAAGTTATGGTAAATTCATACTTTGGTAAGATTTAATGCATATTTATTTACACATAGCTTTATAATGATATATATCAGTAATATGGTAGCTTTTTCTACAAACACACATATTTATATAGTTGCTGTTAAAACAAAATTATTGCTATTTTAGAACAAAAAAATAATTATGATAATATTAAGATTTATAACAACGCTTTGTACTGTAAATCAATTTATAGCTTCACTAAAATTCATCTTCAAAATCATTATCATTGTCACCAAAATTGTCACCATCACCATCTGTATCTGTGTACTCTTCATCTTCTGTATCAATTTCTTGTTTATCACTCGAGCAGCTGCATAATTATGTCAGTGCATGGGAGGTTGAAGTCCAAGAACGTGCATGGTCCTGGTTGACAGGATTTGCAGTTGTTTCATGATATCATCTCCAGTACTTCCTCGGGAGCGGGTTGACTTCCAAGTCACTTAATGACAATCATAGGTTTCAACTTATAAAAAACATAGAGGATGCTCCATAAAAATGGGTTTGGGTGTGTCATAACATTTGCAAATTTTCAAGTGACATATTTAATAAATGGACAAAATTAAGGTGCAATTTGTTAGTCTCAATGTATGTTTAGTAAAATAAAATAAAACTAAATTTAATAAAATAAAACAAACATGCACAGAAAAAATATAATATAAACAATACGAGTACTGCCACTAACCAAACTATTATAGAAATATGTTGACAAATATCAGGCTGTCGATTCACGAGTGGTGAGTGCAACGAACATAATAACGCTTAATACAAGTCAAGACTTAGATATTATATTTTATATTTATGAAAGTATGGTTCAAATTAGATAATTGATAAATGAACTATTGCGTATAGTTGACAATATGATTAACCCTTACAGGACGTTAGCAATCAAGGTATTAACTATTTACATTTACAACGAGTGCTGTAATATGAGTCAAATAAGTACAAGCCAATAACATGACATAATTCACTAAAAATTGACAACTTAATTAAAATGAAAATAACTGTCAAACAATTATAACTGTAACGAAATATTTGTAAAGTTAATTATAGTATGTAATATCAGTCGAATAGGATTGAACTAAAAACATAACATAATATACTATTAATCACAATCATTTAAAATGAAAGTAAAATTCAAACAATTATGACTGTAACGAACTAGTTGTAAAGTTAATTATAATTTTTAATATCAATCTAATAGGATTGAACTAATAACATAAAATACTATTAATCACAATTATTTAAAATGAAAGTAAAATTCAAACAATTATGACAGTAACGAACTAGGTATGAAAGAAGTTTGATTTTGGGACTATTTAAAACAACAATTTAAAATAAGTTATACAAAATTGATGAGAGGTTTGAAATGTAACATTTCAGTGTTCAAAAAGTTTACATAAAGGTTTAACTTAGTTTGGTAATTATATAAGTCTTATCTGATGTTTTGGTCCCTGTACTCATTTCGGTGTTCCAGTATGTGGTGGGAATCACTGGAACGTTAATCAGCCGACATGTTTCGGTACTAGAAACATCGTACCATAATCATGGAACTGAAATTTTAATTAAAGACTTGCTAAAGAATAAATGTTGAAACAAACGTAAAATTAAATGAAAAGATAAATGGGATCCATAGAATAAAAAATATAAATAAAGCAGCAATATTCAAACAAACAAACTTACGTGGTTTGGGAGATGAAACACTTACACACTGTGTTGCTACGACCTGTAGATGTTGACTGTCTGGGTGTGGTTTGTTGCAGAATTAGGTAAAATAGAGACGTGCAGTGATGGCAACGTAATATGAGGTGTATGTAGTTGATAAACCAGGGTGTACATATGTTGGGTTGTAAAGTGATGTAAAAAAGTATCCGTGAGAACAGTACCAGGTGGGAAGATATATGGATAGGAATAAGAAGGAGAATACGGTTAAAATCTTCTCGACTCCGGCTCGAACGAGTCTTTTTCTATGCTGGAGGGTGGAGAGAGTAGGAGAGAGTCTAATCCATCGATTACTTCACATCCCTATCAACAAATCTAACTATAAAATCAAACTCAATACAATCAAACAAATTGCAGTACATAAT
Organism: Timema genevievae; assembly: GCA_902155825.1. NCBI lineage: Eukaryota > Metazoa > Arthropoda > Insecta > Phasmatodea > Timematidae > Timema > Timema genevievae. Next base: position 40,639 of record CABFWO010000573.1, read on the forward strand.
AGATATTCCCATTCTATTATTTACAAAATTAAAAAAAAATTACATTCAGATAACTTTTCTACAAGCCTCATAAATAAAACAATAATACAACTGAATGGACAAAATGGATTAAATTTAACTACACTAGTCCTGAAACCCATCGTATCACCAACATCATCAAGAAACACAATCCTAATATCCTTTAACCATCAACAATAATATTTAGAAGAACCTCAATGATAGCAACCTAAACACTAATTATAAATATAATAAAAATGGTATCCATCAACTTACCTGTGAATGCAACAGCATTAAAACGTCAACTGGAAGAAGCTTAAAAACTCGTTATAAAGAACAATTTTCTGATTTTAAATTTAATAGAACTAAATCAAAATTTGCAGAACATCTAAAATATTCAAACCACCAACCTAAACCGATCGAACAAATGTATGAAACCTTGACACTTTTCTCACAAAGGAACAAAATTAAACACAGCTGAATACTTTTTCATTCAAGCAGCTATTCTTCACAAAAAACAATTCTCAATGAACAATTACATTCATCCAACCAAATCCTAATTAAGACTTTAAAACTTCTATCTAAGAGCATTAAAATTATATAACCATTTCTCTTCTGCTCTACTCTCCAGCGTAGAAAAAGACCCGTTCGAGCTGGAGTCGAGAAGTTTTGAACCGTATTCTCCTCCTTATTCCTATCCATCTATCTTTCCACCTGGTACAGTTATCACGGATACTTTTTTACATCACTTTACAACCCAACATATGTACACCTTGGTTTATCAACTACATACACCTCATATTACGTTGCCATCACTGCACGTCTCTATTTTACCTAATTCTGCAACAAACCACACCCAGACAGTCAACATCTACAGGTCGTAGCAACACTGTGTGTAAGTGTTTCATCTCCCAAACCACGTAAGTTTGTTTGTTTGAATATTGCTGCTTTATTTATATTTTTTATTCTATGGATCCCATTTATCTTTTCATTTAATTCTACGTTTGTTTCAACATTTATTCCTTAGCAAGTCTTTAATTATAATTTCATTTCCATGATTATGGTACCATGTTTATAGTACCGAAACATGTCGGCTGAGTAACGTTTCAGTGATTCCCAGCACATACTGGGACACCGAAAGGAGTACAGGGACCAAAACATCAGATAAGACTTAGATAATTATCAAACTAAATTAAACCTTTATGTAAACTTTTTGAACACTGAAATGTTACATTTCAAACCTCTCATCAATTATGTATAACTTATTTTAAATTGTTGTCTCAAATAGTCCCAAAGTCAAACTTCTTTCATAAATAGTTCTTTAATGGCAAAATTGTTTGAATCTTACTTTCATTTTAAATGATTGTGATTAATAGTATATTATGTTATGTTTTTAGTTCAATCCTATTCGACTGATATTACATATTATAATTAATTTTACAACTAGTTCGTTACTATTATAATTGTTTGACTTTTATTTTCATTTTAATTAAGTGGTCAATTTTTAGTGTATTATGTCATGTTATTGGTTTGTACCTATTTGACTCATATTACAGCACTCGTTGTCAATGTAAATAGTTAATACCTAAAATTGCTAACGTCCTGTAAGGATTAATCATATTGTCAATTATACGCAATAGTTCATTGATAAATTTTCTAATTTGAACCATACTTTCATAAATTATAAAAGATAATGTCTAAGTCTTGACTCATATTATATTCATTCACTGCTTACAAAAAGATCAATTAGAATGTTTTCTAAAATGTTATAATAACGCTTGCTTACATATCAGATGGTAGCACCTGCCCTTTGCCACGCTAGAAAACACTGTTCGCAGCGCAACCCTCTATCCAAGATAGAACTAGCGCCATACCACTAAGGTTTTAAATAGTCTTAAATATTGGGGGGTGCTTAGCACCCCTGAAAATATTTTTGGGAATGCTTACTATGAAAAGCATCCCCGCAATCAGCGCCTATGATGGAAATGTAGCCATTTTCCTCATACCAGCCATGTTCGTATGATGTGGAAGCCGTCTCAAAGCATGTTAGATATCTCCTCCATATAGCAGCCTGGTAGTTGGCTCTATTCACATGGAGACGTAATGTTGAATGACAAGGAGGTAAAAGCTCTGGCACAATATTGCCTCCTTTGCAGCAGTACAAATCATACCTCTGTTTATTTACGTCATTAGTTTTTTTCCCACCGTACATTTGGCATACAAACTTCTCCAGGCTGGCATTTAGGGGCTCAATCACCGTCCATTCTTCTCCAAGAGCTTCGAACGATTCAATGTAGTGTGCTGCAGTGCACATTCATTTTAATGGCTTACCTTTTTCTTTGCCGTAAAAGGCTGAAACAATATCAAAGCCTGTGAAGCTATGAAACCCAATCAAAGCTTTCATGAAGTCATCAGTGTTGCAGCCATCTAACAGTTTAAGGTTGTACTTGCCAATAACATTTTGAGGGAAAAAATCCGAGCTTTTCCTTGCTTACCTATTATTACATAATCTTGATATTAAATTTGTTGAATGAAACATAGCAGAATGATTAGGACATCGGTGTCATCAGCATAAACAACAACTGCAGGGATATTGCTTTCTCCAACATATGAAGCATGTAAGTAAGGCTAGCCTTGTGTCAGCCTCTTCGTGGTCACAAGCAAGTTCAGTAAATTATGTCGCTTCAACAGATTTTACTTTTCAGCTATTGTCTTCATTAGCAATGAATATAGCTCTACTCTGCAGTTTGCTTTGATAGATGGATGTTTTCCACAAATCAATTAAAAACTTAATGAGGTTAGCCTTGTTTGAACTATCTGTAAGGAAATGTGGCCAAGACTTAACTTTGAAGCCTCCTTTGATATTTTAATACAATGCAGGTGTAGTATTATCTTGCCAGTGAGCTCTCCCAAAGTCTTTAATCAAGTTAGTATTTTACAAATCAAAAACTATATCGATTCTGTTTCATGGGATCTTGAGTAGCTTTATGAAAATTGTCTCATCAATAGAAACTGTACAATGTTTTGTGAATATCAGTAATTATTACACATAATCATTATTAAATTCCATTTATTATTCTCGGCAATTCAGTACAGTGGATTTTAAGCTTATTAACTTTTCGTGATGCATTTAAGACCTAAAATAGCGGGATATTATTCAGGTTTGACCCTCGTTAGGGCTTTTTTGTTGGTTCAACCTTAAAAATGAATTGAACCTTTTTTTTATAGAGAATTTATAGCCAAACGAATTTTGTAAGATTATTTCTTTAATTTATGCTTAGTAATAGAAAAAATAAAAACAAAAAAGGCGTTTTTTCAAAGAATTTTAGCCAAAAATATGAGAAAGCTATCAATTTTGATTTCCGGATTGCCATATTCGTAATATACACAAAAATCTGAAAAAAATGACACTTCACACTTCTTTACCGCAGAAATAGTACTTTTTTTTCACCTAGCTGATATACTATAATGCACTGTTTCAATCTTGCCTCAGTTGATTACATTTTAACGAAATTACTAAACTAAATCATGATTGATATATTTAAGGTAGCAGTCTCGTTTTAGATAGCAATAATAGCACTATCACTAGTACTTTAGAGAATACGAGAATACAGTGCATTACTATAAGTTACAGCATATCTTAACCACACTAGATATTGCTTCATAACTTTATTGATGGCTATACCATTTATATATATCTTGACTTGCTTATATTGGAATCAGACTTAATTCACTTTGGTTCTAACTTATATAAATGTTCTAACTTTGGTACTGATCAAGTTAAGTGATCTAAATCATTTAATGGTGACCTCTTTACATATCCTAGTAACCATATTAGGTAATGCTGGGTTCAAACCAGAAGAAATCCCCACAACAAATATTTAACTGTGACAATCGTGTGAACAATAGGACACGATAGTGGATATTCATAAGAAGCCAAGGAGTACAATATACCTGTACATTCATGCACGTTATAATGTACATTTTAAGGGTTCAAATATCCACCACTTCATATCTCATCTTGTGTGTGTTCAGGCTTTCAATAAGCGAAGATCAAATTCCATATATGTATCTTGAATGAATCATGAGCAAATGTATAGTAAGTATATGTATTAAAGGATTATCAAATGTCTTATAAGGGTGATGAATGATTATAATAATATAAAGCTGGCCAAATATCCAATAATAATGTTTCATGATTTTAATTATACGATTATGCATACGATTAGGGATGTGAAAAAAGTATCGATACTTTACTAATTTCGATATTTTCCTTTCGATACTAGTGTTTTTTTAGTAATTTTTTTTTCCGATACTCTTACTGATATTAATACTCACACTCCGGTATCGAAAGAAACCATATTTTTGCTATCTTCATTAATGCTGGGATTTAATGTTTACTAGGGTGGACAGTGGAGGAAGAACATATGCCACTATTTCTCAATTCTCACTCATTTTCTGTGTAACAAGCAAGGAGAACTCTAGCTGATATAGTAAAACCTTTTATAATATCTACCATACAATACTTTCTATCATACCTTCCAAGTTCCAACACATAAAATTTACCTAAGTATACTTTGGTTAAATCATTTTAATTTTCAGTGTTTAAATAAATATTAAAATACAATTATGATGCAAAATTTGAAATTATTATTACTAGATAAAAAAAAATTCCAGATTTAAATTTAGATAAAGATGTTTGCTATCGATACTTTTCTTTCGATACTAGTAGGTATCGATATTTTTCTTCTGACAATTTTAAAGAGTACAGTATCGATACTTTTTTCGAAACCCCATCCCTACATACGATCTATGAAGGATGTTGTCTGATAAATGAAAAATGATAAAATATCTTATACGTACTATGGATGACTCTATCAATACAAAGTATGGAATAATCCATTCAGGGTGATCAAATATCTGGTTTATATCATTGCACGATGATAAATTTCGTATATCATTGAATATATACATGAATCGAATTGATGGATCAGAAACGATAGATGACACTGATCAAATAAGAATTATCCTATGTCATGTAGTATGATGGATGGTTCTGACCAATGAATGATGATCAAATGTTGTATAGGCATGATAAATCGCTTTAATAAATTAATGATACACAAATTTGGTATGAGTATAAAGTATGAATCAGAACTGTGTAAGAAGATGAAACGTAATAGAGCTTTGATATATGGTTTCAACTAATGAAAGCCAATAAGTATAATTGGCAAAGTTAGTGGAAGTATTTCAAGATTTAGTGATAGAAAATGTACTAGGACATTACAGGGCTCCTTTAACCATTTATAAACGAGTATTTTCACAATGGTAAAATCAACTAAAAGATTACAATATTTATTCTAAATTTATACCATCAAAAATACAACCATACAAATCATATGTGTGAGTGTTTGTATGTATGTATATATGTATGTATGTATGTATGTATGTATGTATGTATGTATGTATGTATGCATGTATGTATGTATGTATGTATGTGTGTATGTATGTATGTATGTATGTATGTATGTATGTATGTATATATGTGTGTGTGTATGTGTGAGTGTTTGTATGTATGTATGTATGTATGTATGTATGTATGTATGTATGTATGTATGCATGTATGTATGTATGTATGTATGTATGTGTGTATGTATGTATGTATGTATGTATGTATGTATGTATGTATGTATGTATGTATGTATGTATGTATGTATGTATGTATATTGAGGCTTGGTGATGTTTGTTGAAATACTTGTGAGGCTTTGTGAAGCCTGGTGGAATATTGTGAAATAATGTGACATCTTTTAAAATTCGTTGATGTACGGTTATGTCTGGTGTGATCTTTTTAAATCTTGTGAGGTTTGGAGAGGACTAGTTAAGTCTGCTAAAGTGTGGTGAAATATTTTGGAGTATGGTGAAGTCTTGTGAAGTGGTTTGAAGTCTGTTAAGGATCTAGGGAATTGATTGAATATCTCGATGGTCCCCTCTGTGATTATATGTCTAGGATGTTAGTATGAATGAGGTTGAGGTAGTTGTATTTAATGTAACAGAACTCGTAATAAAGGAAGAGGACAAAGTAGAATAAAAAAATGGCCGTTATAAACTCGTGTGTACTTTATCATCTATCAATCTTTCTCGTGATCAATGAATGGTGCTCAAATTTATTCTAATTTTGATGCATGAATGTTTATCAAAAGCTTTTTAAATATGATGCATGGTATGATCACAGAACTATCATTAAATTTAATATGTGACGACAAATGAGGAATAATTTAATTGCTTTAAGTATGATATATCTCTAATCATGTATGATCAAATGTTTTATATGTATCAATCAATTAGGAATGATAAAATGTGCTATGGTAGGTCTAAAATCTAGCATGGTGTATATTATGATTATTATCCATTAAATATGATTATATATTCTATAGGTATGTTGTTCTAATCTATAAACGATTATCACTTGTTTTATATTTATAAGATAAATGATGAACAAATAAAAAATTTAATATATATTTCGTAAATGATAAAAATATTATGATTAAATTTAATGCTCTATAGAAGAGATAAAGTTTAATAAAAGAGGAATTCAGAGAAAGGTTTTACATTTTCAAAGGTTTGCAAGAGTTTTTCTGGACAAGCATACCTCTTAAACACATGTGCTGTGCAGCTGGTAAGCAATAGGGGGAGAGTGTGGCTAGCAAATTTGTCAGAACCTGCTCCGAGGCTTGTGGAGGGTCCTTTGTCCAATGAGGGGGTGTGGTAGCGGTTATAAAGTAAGCACAAGGGTGATAAAGTGCATACATGATGCATCTGTAATATCTTCAAGGATGAAAAGACTAACGATTAAGTCAACATTAGATAATAATGATGAGCCTTTTAGTATTTAGGTTTATGAGTGGTTTGAGTTGACTTGGGTCAAGGTGCTTGTTAGCTGGCTGTCATGTCAAGGGGAGAATGATTTGAGGAGAGGTTAAAGAGTTAGGGCGCGTAAAGTTATTTTGGTCACACCTAATTTTTCCATACTCTAGGATTGGTGAAATAGATATATAATATTTTATACATTTTATGGAAGAGTGTTGGGTTGTTGGTGGAGGGGTTGAGGGGTGTGTAGAGGGAGGAGGTGTAGAGGTTGGTTTAATGGTGGGATAGGAACTATCATCACCACCATTCATAGGGAATGCCTCGTTATATATTTTGGTGAAGTGCGGTAGGGTGCGGACTAGAGGGTAGATGGGTGGGGATGGAGTTGGAGATATTAATGTTATACTCAAGGGAATTTAACGTTATGGCTTCGCTTCTTTGGCAAACCAGCTTCCGGAAATTTTCAGTCAGGGGTTTGTTTGTTGTATCGCGACGCCTGCACGCATTATGTAAGGCTACCCGATGTATGGTGTGTACGATGTGTTCTGGGTATTGTGGGAAGAAGGATGAGTTTAGGGGGGAAGGAAAGGGGTGGAGCTGATGGGGGAGGGATTGGGTTATGAGGTTAAAAGAAGAGGGTTTTAATGGGTGGGTAGTGGGGTTCGAGGGGAAGACAAGGTTAGGCCGATGGGGGGGTTGGTGGCAGCATCCTGCAGGCCCAGAGGCATTCATATATTACCTACTTATATATTTAGCTTAAACATGAAATATCATTATATAGTTTAAATCTTGAGTTCCATGACTATCGACAAAACTTATATTTTTGATTACAGTTCAAAGCATCACTATATTATAGCTTGTATAGTATATACTATGTATTTCTACTGTAAATATATATATACACAGTATATATACCATATATCAAATAAAATTAGTGACATAAAATCTAGACAATGAACTAAAACAAACCAAAGAAAATACATTATTATTATGTTAGGTAATATTTTGAATGTATTGATTATTTATTGCTTCATGATATAAATGCTTTTCATATTGGCACATGAGTAGAGTGAAGAGAGACGTAATTTATTCTTTTTATTCTATATGTGTACATGCTGATATCGATTTTAGATTCAAATTTTATCTAATCACTTGAATATATATTATGATTTTTGGACCTATATGATTTGAATATATTTTTACTTGTTAGTTATATTATCTTAAATATGTTACAAGATTATAATGATAAAGTAAATTTTTTTTTTAAATTAAAATAATTTTTTTTAGTAAATAATAATTTATTTTTATTTAAATTTCGCTGTCTTTTCTTTTTTATTTGAATGATAAATATAATTTTGGTATATTGAAGGCTATAAATATACTTAATGCTTTTTCTAACTTTATTGTGTGGTAGACATTGACAACACAACTTAATATAACACTTAGGCCTAATAAACGTCCCACAATGTTATTATTAATTCTTTTATCTTAATTTCAAATGGTATTATGTTAGGGTTTTACATTAAAATGTAGTTATGAGTAATTGAAACACCGCCTCTTACCTAAAAATATAAGTCTTTTACTCATGTTCGACGTTAATGAGGTACTACCGTATATGGCATGTGTAACAATGATTTCGACACGCACACACACCCATGCAACCAGAACTTGGCAAGAAAAAGTGTAGAAGGTCAACTAGAACAAACCTCTTGACCTTATAATTTTTTTATTGATACAAGGAAGTAGTCCCATAGCCTGCTGTGGGCAACCTCATAGTCTTAAGTACCTACTTCCTATTTCTCTAGAACAAACCCTGAAAGATATATATACTTCCTAAAATACCTAACTTCATTTGTGTGTTGTACAATATATCAAAAAACACATATATATTTTAGAATCATCGAATAACGTTAAGACCACGTTGGCGATTACACGAATTAATGCGTAATTCATTATCTTTTAGTCACGTTCCTTGGTGATGGGGTGATCAATTTTTGAATTCCTTCCGGGCACAATGAATTGTATGTTTTACTAAATGGTTCCCCACTATCCCTCTGCGAATATTTGTGTACATTTCATATCAATTATACCTTCCTCTTCTCTATTTCATTGTTGTAAATATGTGGAAAACTGTGATGAGCTATGTCTATGACTCGGTGCACAAAATAAAATAATCCCTTTAAAACTATGTTATTAAACTTATACTTTAGTTTTAACATCATCTATAAACATTTGCAAATCATGAATAAATCATTTTAATATCCTCTGATTCTTCTTGTATACACCATTAAATAATGCAATTATGTCTTTATGAGTATTTAGACTTCTTTGTTTGAATTCTTTTCGCACGGTAGGCACACGAGCAAATACGTGAGTCTCATCTTGTATAGTTTTGAGATGACGGAGAGGTCAGTGTTCGAATCTTTGATAATTTTACTGAGGTGTTTTTCTTGTTTGTTTTTAAATAGCTTCCTCCAACTAAATATGGTTACGTTTACTCTAAAGTCTAACTTACTCATCCTTAGCCCAGTAGTGTAGATATGTGGTTAGCCTGAATGCGTAGTAAGAGAGGAAACATAGTATTTTATATTTATATACGCATATGATAAATTATACAGTACTATTATAATATTGTTAAATATAAAACAAAAAATAAACTTATTTTTATTTTTAAAAATATATAAATATAGTAATTTGTTTTTATATAGAGATAATTAAATTAACAATATTTTCATAAACCTAAATATTAAATTCATCTGTTAGTAAATATTTAGGACTATTTTAAAATAATAAAATCTTAAGTGAAAGAAAATTTGCCATGCAATAATACACCAATAAGGACAGAACTTAAACAATAAGCAATCCTGACTTAGAATTCCATGGTAGCTTAGGTATGCATGATAAAGCAATAAAATTTAAATATTAATGAAAAACTTACCTGGATATGAGATTCCAGCCCTTGATATTTGGCCTAGGGTCTGGTCTTATTACTGTATCCAAATGTGATTTTTCAACTATACTTAAATTAGTATCTGTGAATGGCTGCATAATGCACATGCAAACTAAAATAAGTAATTTAACTAGGATCTCATGAGCACCTATACCCAGGTCGACTCACAGAACAATTAATACGTTTCTATAACAATGTCTATTATTTCCGATATTCCAATTTGTCAAATGCTATGTTCTTTTTTCCCAATATGTTTCCAAAACAATGAATATTATTTTGTTTCACATATCTTACGAGTTACTATTATAATTATTATAAAGGCGAGAGAAAATCTATGCGGTGCACCTTTCCATTTAATCTTATCAAGGTTCAATATGTATGCGTATGTTTGGTATTGGATTTATAATAATAATATTAAACTCTTTAGTGAAAATTTGCCAAGATAGAAACTTATACTAATATTTCACTACTTCTTTCGCTTTTAATTTTATCCATGACAATATATAATTCAATAATTGTGAATTCCATAGTCAAAATTTACAAGTATTATAAATTCAGAGGTAGTCACAATAATCAACACTTTGTTATAAAACTTTTTCTTAATGTTTCGCATGCTGTCCTCTTTCTTCTATTTAGTATATCTTTAACAAAATGTTAATATTATCTATAAATATTTGCAAATCGTAACCATTAAATAATGCAATTATGTCTTTGTGAGTATTTAGACTTCTTTGTTTAGATTTATTCATGGATGATATAAGGCAAACATAAATATTGCATTCTGAAAATTGAAAAATGGCCCTTGGATACGGGAATCGAACCCGGGACCTTTGGCTTAGTAAGCCAATGTTCTAACCACTGAGCTATCGATTCCCGTGTCCAAGTGTCATTTTTCAATTTTCAGAATATGATATCTAGATGGAGTAATCCTCACTAGAAGCATAAATAATAGCTTTGGCTATTTAATTCTTTATAAATATTACATATGATCATCATCATTACTATAACTTGCCATACACCTAAATTCCCTTTCTCAATCAATATATGTATTACTTAAAATACCTTTTCTTACATAAACAATAATTCCATTATTTATTTTTTTTTGCCAAAAGTCCTTAACTTCTTATTTAGATGTATGATTATTATCTTTTAGGTTTAAATATTTGGTAGTTTGTTTTTATATCAGAAACTATCGAAATACATAATGGGTTGAAACAAGGAGATGATCTTTCCTAATTACATTTTAATCTAGTCTTAGAGTATGCTATTAGGTTAATTCAAGATAGTAGGGAAGGGTTGACATTAATGAGTACAATGCAGCTATTAGGATATGCATATGATTTAGCTTTGTTGCGCAATAGTAAGGAAGCTGTGGCAAGAAATACATAATTTACATTAGAGGATTGTAAGGAAATAAGTTTAGAAGTGAACGTGGAAAAGACTCTGCATTTGATCACGCAGAGAACACAGATTAAGGACGATAATTTAGAGATTCATGAGAAAAACATTTCATTTGATAGAGTTCTGAACAATTTTAACTAGCAATAACGAAATTAGATTGTAAATTAGAAAAATAATACAGTCGGGAAATACATGCTATTACTGGGTCAGTAAGTTGTTGACATCTTGCCTGCTTTCAAGGAATGTAAAACTCAGAATATACAAAATAATAATTTTACCGGTTGTTCTATATTGGTGTGAAGCATGGTCTCTTACCTTATATGACTAAACAAATATTTAGGGTATTTGAAAACAAGGTGCTTAGGTAGATATTTAGTCTAAAAAGGTATGAGGCTACTGGAGAGTGTATGAGGCTACATAGTGATGAGTTACATCCCCTGTACTCATCACAGGACATTGTTAGGATAGTAAAGTCTCGTAGATTACGGTGGGCAGGACGAGCAGCGTGAATGGGAGAATCTAGAACCATGTTCAGGGTACTGACTGACAAACCCAAAGAGAAGAGACCATTGGGAAGACGCAGATGGAAGATAACGTTAAAATGGACCTGAAAGAGATGGGGTGTGATGAGGTGGACTGGCTAAAACTATATTAAAATAGGGATAGGGTGTAGTGAGGTATATTGGATAGAACTAGTTCAAGATAGGCATAGGGAGTAATGGGGTGGACTGGATATAGCAAGCTCAAGATATGGATAGAGTGTAATGATGTAGACTGGATAGAACCATCTCAAGATATGGATAGGGTGTAATGAGGCGGACTGGATTGAACTAGCTCAAGATAGGGATAGGGAGTAATGAGGTGGACTGGATAGAACTAGCTCAAGATAGGGCTAGGTAGCGTACTTTTGCAAGTGCGGCAATAGACTTTCAAGTTCCTAATGCCATAGAGTAGGCCTAGGTAATTATGTATATTATAATTCCAGCACTTCTTTTCATTTCCATATGACATGAAGTTGTTTGTTCATGTTCTATAATATTAACTTTCATAACTGCATTGCCGAGTAAAATATTTTTAGCCATCGCGTCTCCCTATCGTTCAGGTTGTACGCATATGTACTAATTACATTAATGTGTTAAGCATAAGAAAGATTGAATTAAAAGAAAGTGTACGCGCATTATTTTTGTGGAGAGAGTAGAACACCATTGAGGAAAGCCAACTTCGATACCCCCTACGGGGTTTGAAACCTTATCACCCCATTATTGGAAGCCCAGACTATTGCGAGAGTAAGACCATGGACCATTCAACCATCGAAGTGAGTTCTCTGTAAAATATATATTCAATATAGGCCTACAGTAGAAGTGAATTATAATTATAACATAGGAACTAATAAAAATAAATAAGAATTAGTTTGTTTTAGATGTTTCATGTAAATATGATAACTAAATTTCAAGTTTAAGCAACTAGTATTCATATATATGTAAACATATAAAAATATCAATGACTTATTAATGATGATATTAATAATAATAATAATAATAATTTATTACATATAGATTCTTACATTAATATGTACAGTACATCGCATACAATCTGAATAAATAGTGAGAAGCGGTGTTAAATCTCTCCCTCTTTCTCTCTCTCTCTCTCTCTCTATATATATATATATATATAATATTAATATTAATATTAAAACCTAGATTAATTTTACAATAGTGTTTATATATGTTTATGTATACATTAACATATATAATTAATATTGTAAAATTAATCTAGGTTTTAATATTAATATCATTAGGGACAGTCAATAAAACTCATGCCATATCTTCTTCCTGGCTAAAATGATCAAGGATACGTCAAATTTGGTATACCTTATTTGAAAACACTTTTTTTTCTACATAGTCTTACTATTTTTATAGGGCTTTTAAGCATATTTAAACCAGGTCCTGTATTCCTTGTTGGTAAAATTCTTCTTTGTGTTGGAGTCATGTATTCATCTCCCCAATAATTTAATATGATTCCTAAGCTGCTATCATCCAGAAATGGCGTTTTTCATTGGACAAAAACAATGGAAATCTCAGGGGGTAAAATTAGCTATGTATGGTGAATATGGCAACACATCTATTGAATTTATGTTATAGCTTACGTTGTTTTCACATTGTTGTGTGATCTTGAATTAGAAGGATATATTGCAATTATTATTCCAGGTTGAAATAGATCCATGCACTTTAGAAATATGTATACGGCTACAACTTATGTCAAGGAATGTACTGTTGTTCTTTTCACCACTATTTAAACCATAATCATAGATTTTACTCCCCAAAGTAAAATTACTATCACTTTATCTTCTGGGAGCTACATCCCAACATATAACGTGGCAAAGATGTGTGATGCCACTCGATATATATTGCTATTAGGTTTTTGTTCAAAGAGGCTAATGATATAGGTATCACCCCTTGTCTGTCTTAAATCACGAAAGAGAGTCATATTCATCACTCTCATATCAGGCCTGTAGAATAAAAAGCCATTCTCTACGCCTTGTGTTTTATTATCAGCTAGCGGGGAGGGAAACCGTTAACATATTTTAAATGTTTCAGTTGCGTAGCTATGATGTCCTTAGTTCCCTTCCTGATTCCGAGTTTCAAGGACAAGTCTCTGTTACCGACACGTCGATCCCTCCAAATGGTTTTTCCTCATGTTACATAATATTGTTGGGTGCAAAGGTCGAATTTGGACGGCCACATATCGGATCATCTTTCAGAATCATGTTCCCTCTTTTTAACGATCTTACAAGGGTCACCAAGAGGACAAATGTTCTTTCTTTGAAATTAATATTTCTGCGAAGGCAATAAACTTTTTACTTTCTCTCTATCTTACAGGTAGAGAAAGTATGGTGATCGTCAAAAAAATCGAACTCGAGATTTTGATGAATCTTGACGTTTCATGACTCCCTGAATCCGAAAAAGTGGTTTTTGAATTTACGTCTGTCTGTCTGTCAGTCTGTCTGTCTGTATGTATGTACCTCCAAATAGAGCCTAAACTATTTTACCGATTGAGCTAAAACTTGATATCTAGGGTTTTCATAGGGTTGCCCCGAGGGGTGTTTGGAATTGGATATCAACCCCTAAAATTAAGGGTAGTTTACGAAGGGAAAAAAGAGAAAAAGTCGATTTTCTCAAAATCGGCTCTAACGATTTTGATTAAATTTCATTTATGAACATTAATAAATATTCCAAACAAAATGGTTACTCTGAATATTTCGGCAAAATGGCTTTAAGGGCTCCGGTCTGATGCGTAAATTAACATTTTTTTATAATAGCTCCGAAATTATTTGAGATATGAAATTACTTAGCATTACAAATATGTATATATATTTATAATACAAATATTTTATTCGAAACATATTTTTATAAAATCAATAATTTTCAATCTATACGCAATTATATATATATTTTTAGCTTTTTGGACATTAAAGCTTAAGTATTGCGATCGTAAAAAAAACTAACCTGAAATGTTGATGGATGTCGACGTCTCATGACCCCCCGAACCCTAAAAAATAGTCTTTGCAATGCCGTCTGTCTGTGTGTCTATTAAAACTTAAAATTAAGGGTAGTTTACTGAAGGGCGAAAAGAGAAAAATTTGGTTTTCTCAAAATCTGCTCAAACGATTTTGATTAAAATTCGTATCTAGGCGTTGATTAAGATTATAAATAAACTGGCTATTTTCATTTTCCTATGAAAATGATTTTTAGGGTACTTTACAGAAGCGTTAATTTCCGTATCTCCACAACTATTTGAGAAACTAAACAACTTATCATTGCAAAATTGTAGGACTATTAGAAATAAAAAACTTTTATTTGACATATATTTTTATAAAAGCAACAGTTTCTGAGATATTTGCAAATATATTAATACAATTTTGTGAGCTTTAGTTGTAAACATATACTACTTAAGTCTTAACGCAATAATTCTCCAATGCCATAGAGTAATTAAATATAAGTATCTAAAAAAGTATGTTATTTTTCCTTAAATCTCTTAGGAGAAATGTTTGCATAGCAATGATCTATCTCCATTTTAGACTCAATAGTCAATATTTACATTTTTTATTGGTCAAAATGTATAAATGAATAATTAAATATCAATGCGATGACTTGAAGATCTGCAACACCTTATAAAATGTTAACATTTTAACCAGAAATCGAAATTTTAATACGAAGTGTTGACCCTTGTGGACCCAATATTAATCTTTTTTATTGGTCCAAACATAAAAATGAGGACATTAATTCTTTAAAAATAAATATATAGGTTTTAAAACAGAAATTTTGATGAATCTTGACGTTTCATGAATCCCTGAATCCGAAAAAGTGGTTTTTGAATTTCCCTCTGTCTGTATGTCTGTCTGTCTGTACCTTATAGGGCACATTGACACATAAAACTAATTTCTATATTGTTACCCTTCACGGTGCCGTAGTTGGCTAACGCGTTAGTTTCGTACTGAGATTAACGCGCTAGTTTCATACTGAGCTTGACTGTCGAGGACGGGGAGATCAAGGTTTGAATCTAGGTCGGGTGAATTGGGGTTGTTTTTCATCAATGGTTTTCCATTCTCCACTCCAATGCGGGTTCAGTTACTATAATTCAACCTTCCCAATTTCTAATATATTAGCGTAAGCAGATCCGAGTTTCCAAGCTGTCAGCAAATGGTTCAAATACCATTTTATTAAGGTTTTTAAAACATTAAACTGTTTGAAATGCTCTTAGGTGGACAAAGATGCGCCTCTTTTCTCATTGATTCTATATCATTGTATATTATTTAATGCGAGTTCTTATGTGGAGTGGTGATGATACAATGTACATTATTCCGTTCAGAAATCTTACGAGTTTATAGAAAGAGAGAGAAAGTATGTGCGGTGCTCCGTACCATTTATTTTTTACAGTGCCTATTATTTTCCCTTTAGCCACTAAGAGCTCAACAACATTTCTCTATTTCAGAAGCGACTTAATATAAGACTTTTTTAAACACTGACTATATTAATGTCATCTAGTGAAACGTTCTGAAACAATATCAGAAAGGGGAGTAAAGCTCAATAATCGTGCACAACAGGCTTTATGTGCCTTTGATCATTTTTGGCCTAGAAAACAAATATGGGTCAAATATTATTGAGCTACAATCTAACGTTGTTACCACTCTTTACACACTAAGAACTTAGTTTAAATATGTCAATCAATTTACCATTATTATTTTTATATAATTCATATTCATCCTTATCGAAACTATTCACTTTACAATCAATAGTAATATTACATTTTGCAATAGTAATATACCGTTTTGAAAGAGAAAGTGAAAACAAAAGCACTCTGAAAATGATAATCATCAACACTGGACTAACTTTGTAAAGATGATGGGTTAGCCATAATTTTAAAATTGAACTGCATCATCTGTTAGGTGTCCTACAATCTGTTAGTGTATATAGATTCAATTTTAAGTTATAGATAACATGCTATCACTAATTTTTCACAAAAGTAGCTTACCATAATAATTATCATTTTCACTTGGGCACTTAAAATATGTTTAAAAACTTACAAAAATATATGCGATTAGTGGCTCAAAAACTGGTAAGGGTCAATAAACCATCACATTGAAAAGCACTGCATTCACCAATCCTATTATTTAATATCAATGTGAAATATATCGAAACGGAATGCTGATTACTTGGATATAGGAAAAAATAGAACAAAATAATACTTGTGATAATTTAATAATGCAAACCTATATATAATTACTATTATTTATCTTTCTAGTTATTTGAATGCTTCAGTGGAAATAAGTGCCCTAATTTTAAGTTGTATTGCATGAACCGAGCTGCCCTTCAGAAATCGGCCTTTACTACTAGATTACCTGTAGTAAAATTAAATCATAAAAGTTTAGAAGAAAACTGTATATATTTGATCATATAATGAATACTAAAACAAAATGATTTATGAAGATCATTAGTTAAAACCACTGCTATTAACAATAATACTATATTGTGGAGGTACAGTATAGTATTTATAGGATATCTAATAACTATATTTTGATAACAGGTCAAGAACTGTGCCTTGTCTATAGAAACCGTGTCTTAAAGGATAAACTCATGAATGTGTTAGCTAATACAGGAAATGTATCTAACTGTCATGTGTATGTTTACTTTATGTAACGTGTCTTAACAGGACATCAGCACGGTGAACTTACAATATTATAACGATTAT
Organism: Timema genevievae; assembly: GCA_902155825.1. NCBI lineage: Eukaryota > Metazoa > Arthropoda > Insecta > Phasmatodea > Timematidae > Timema > Timema genevievae. The sequence goes on from CABFWO010000573.1 coordinate 58,103, forward strand.
TCAAGGCACTTTGTTGCATTTTGGGTAAGAGTGCGGTCATGACGATCCTTTTGAGCACACACTAGGAAAAGCGTTAAGCACCGTCATCTTATCTGTTTCAGGTAATCATCAGAAACTTTCTCAAGTTTAATTTTTCTAACTTCATCTCAATTTAAATAATTTGCTATTAATCAATAACACTTTAGGCCCCAAAATTTATAAACCTTTTAGATAATTTTACTTACCTATCTAAAATTCCTTATATAGAAAGTAGTGATAATTTTTAGAACAAAAATATACCACATTCTGCTGTCTGGTGAGACAATAGATTTTTTTATAGAATCATAATGATGAATATTAACAATTACCAACCAAGCTAGAGGGCAGAATGATGCATAATTCAATTTCAAGTAAGATTAAATTGTCTTAGACATATTTATAAATGGTTTGGAAGTTGAGTTGAACACATTTGTTCAGTGTTCCATAGGCAAAATATTCCAGGATAGTTGGAAGCAAAACTGAATTGGGTAGAAGAAAGTCGTTCACCAAGTGTTTATAGGAATAAGGACCATAAAGATTTTAATTATGGCCATATTTTGAAATGCCATAATTAAGATAAGCTGGGTCATTGAAGCCAAAACTAATTTAGGCATCAAATGGTTTGTATAACTATGGTTTGTTAGGTGCTATTCAGAGTTATAATAGAAAAGTAAGGTGACCTGGTGTTTTAGGGGTAAGGTGTCAGACTTCTGTGCTGGGATCCGGGTTCGATACTCGGTCCCAGCACATATTTATCAGATTGCCAAACCCTTCCTTCACCTCTGACAAGGTGTTTATTATTCACAACTTGTGAATGTGAGGAATGCCAGGCCTCCACCGTGGTTCGGATTCCACGTTAAACTGTAGGTCCTCCATTTCATCTCACAATCACCCTACCATTACAAATTAGCTTAAGTGCGTATAACTCGAACGTATAGTAAGACGCGGTGCTAATAATAATAATAATAATAATAATAATAATAATAATAATAGAAAAGTAAGTATAAGATGCCAGGTGAATGACCTAATTTGTTCGCTTCACGTGACACCTAGTTCCAAAGCTAAGAAAGATTAACTCTAGTTCCAGCATTACTATAAATGTGGTTTTATAGATCATATTTGGAGGTACAATAAACAAAACTACAAGGTACAAGGTGAATAACTTAGTCAACCTAAACTAGTTGAAACGGGTTTGAGTGAACTACCACTCAATTGGCATCTAAATCTAAAGCCAAGAAAATTAATATTTTCAATTAGCCCAAAGACAAACAAAACAGTGACCGTAGGATCGTATTGGGAGGAGCCCATCAACCACTTAGGCAACACTGATGTACATATATCGAGTATTTACAATCATATGGTGGAAATGAAAAGTATTTCTAAGATGACATAGCATATAACGGTATGAATAAATCGGATATCTAATCAATAGGAAATATTAATATATTTATTGCTACGTGTACCCAGGAACAAAGTGCCAATGCAAAATTTTAAACCAGCAATATAGTCCTACCTTATTAAGGAATAGTGTATATAAGATTTCTTGAGAAGTTATCCAACTATGATTGGTTTAGAAAAGTAAGGTGCGTCCAGGTCATAAAGTTTGTGCCGTCTAGGATAGAAGAAAGCTGTAATTTTTTAACTTTGAGATCACTACTCCATTCATCACTATTCCAATATGCCCAAATAATATATAGCTAATAAGAGCTGAATATTTACTAGCAGATACAGGAATATGCTTACAAACTGAACAGAATCTTCACAGCGTGGACACACGAGATTCAACACTGCTACCGTGTGAGCATCGCTAATATAGTGGATTTTAAAATACTATTCCCTGTTGAGTCACTGCGTGATATGAATAATGTACTTATTTTTTCATAATTTACATTTATTCATTGTTACAGTAAACATTGTACGAAATCAGTAAATAATATAGTTTCCAGTGAACACCATTAATGACATGATCAAAATATAAACATTTTATAATTCATGTAAGAAGAAATTCACAGAAACAACGTGTGATAGAGAAGGTATATAACTTGTAATAAAACATATTTATGTTCAAACCCATCTCGTCCACCTCCATCTTGCGCACTCTGGAATTTCTAATTGAATTTGTCCCAGCTCGTGCACTCAACTATTTTGAAGTACTGATATTATTAAGTAAACCGTCTTCTTATTGGTCCCATTTTGTGCACTTGTTCTACATATCTAGTGCGCTTTTTCTTCCTATCTTATGCACTTGTTCTACATATCTTGTGCACTTATTCTACCTATCTTGTGCACTTGTTCTACCTATCTTGTGCCCTTGTTCTACCTATCTTGTGCGCTTGTTCTACCTAACTTGTGCACTTGTTCTACATATCTTGTGCACTTATTCCACCTATCTTGTGCCCTTGTTTTACCTATCTTGTGCACTTGTCCTACCTATCTTGTGCACTTGTTCTATATATCTTGTGCACTTGTTCTACCTATATTGTGCACTTGTTCTACCTATCTTTTGCACTTGTTCTTCATATCTTGTGCCCTTGTTCTACCTATCTTGTGCGCTTGTTCTACCTAACTTGTGCACTTGTTCTACATATCTTGTGCACTTATTCTAACCTATCTTGTGCGCTTGTTATACCTATCTTTTGCACTTGTTCTTCATATCTTGTGCACTTATTCTACCTATCTTGTGCGCTTGTTCTACCTATATTTTGCGCTTTGTAAATGCTTACTATGCTGTTTTTGTAAGAGATGCTAGTGAGGGAACCTGAAAGTGAAACAAACTATGCAACATATCATGTCAAAATGATTACCAATTGACAAGTTCTTTATAATTTACATTATTCATTGACTGGGATTTACCATTATGTACGTACATTCCTGAAAAGGGCTATTTGTTAAAATTTACTAAAAGTGTTAATTTAAATGTTTCTATGTTTAAAAAAAATTGTAAGTGCTTTTATTTACTTCCCATTACTATATTATAATTGACTTTGATTTACTACTTTGTATATAGGGGTCTACTTAAAAAACGTCATCTGTTGAATTTTAATAAAATTGTTAATTCAATTACTTTTTGTTAATTATTTTATTTTACGGCAGTATTTAACAATTTAACCATATTTAAATTTTCACCCTTACAATATTCCTTTTAGAATATTGTTCTTACTCCAATGTATTAGAGGGTAGCACATCAAGTCAAATGAGATTCTTTTATATTGTTCAATACACGAGACGGGACAAACAATAAAAGTGTTTACTTAATATTAACTCCATAATATTTGAGTAGAAGGGATGGGAGAAATTTAGGTAGAAATTCCCTAGTGGACGAAACGTAGCACCACTCATATGTAATAGCGTCAACATTCCGTCCACAGAGTAGAATAAATTTTGGACTTGTTTTAACACTTTCCAGATTGGCAGGGGAACAATGTATTTGTTTAGTTGGTGGTTTATTACCCAGACATAAAACTCAAAGACAAAGATCCTCCCATCAATTTACCTACGCTAGTTTTTAAACGAAAGTCTGGCTCTTGACACGAACCGTTTAAAAAAGAAATGTTCCAGGAATAACTTGCTATTGGTACAACCTTCCTGAAGATCCGTGGGATTTGAATCGAATCCCTCTTGGTAATCTGAGATGGATACTCGCTTTTTAACAGTCTATCGGCACGGAGGTGTCTTAATCAGGCATGCCCATCAAGTTGAGTTTTAGCATATAGGATGCAAAGGTAAAAGTTAGTCTTAAAATGTTAATCACAATTACGCAGCTCGATAAATATAGGTATAAATTAATAAATGTATTATTATTATTATTATTATTATTATTAGCACCGCGTCTTACTACCCGTTCGGGTTATACGCACTTATGCTAATGTGTAATGGTAGGGTGATTGTGAGATGAAATGGAGGACCTACAGTTTAACGTGGAATCCGAACCACGGTGGAGGCCTGGCATTCCTCACATTCACAAGTTGTGAAATGTAGTATTCATTTAATGTTAATATTAATATAATGTGTAATAAAAACATCTTCATAAAATAAAGATAAGATAATGACTTACCTGGCACCTGGATACAATACATTAGCCTTAAAATGATCAAACACGCGTACTCTCGAGAACGATCAAGGCGTACATTAAGTTGGTTAAGATTCGAACACGTGACGTCCTGTGAGTAGTCTACAAAGTGGCAACCGAACACAGTGACCTCACTAAATCGACGCTAGGTGCTAGATAGGAACGTGTGGTAAAGGTGGACTTAAAAGACCCGTTCACATGTTAAAAAAATAATAATTGGAATATCTGTTTTCAGTACCCAAGGGACGAGTACCACAACAATAGGAGGGTCTATGACCAAATAGGACGCTTAAAATTCACAAGTAAAGCCCAGATTTGTACCTAGCATTATCCTACAAAATTTATACATAAAAATGTATTAAATCTGTTAAAATATGTTGTAAAATATATAGTACAAATATGTATTAATATGAAATATGTATCAAAGATTACACCTTCTTTCCCCCCTACACGTTAATAATACATACACATAATATCGAAAAAACATTTAATTATATGACTGCAACTTTCTGAAGTAATTAATATAAAATTACTATTATAAATATACACAAATACCATTAATATAGTTTAACTAATTTTATTGCATTATTAGTTCGTTTTACAAAACTTAGATTTACCATTAATTAAAAAACTTAAAATAAATTGCATTATACAACTTAATTTAGAAATCATACAACCACTATACATTTTCAATGAAACCTCCATTGTCGCCGGATCTTTGAAAACAAGCTTACTTCAAATCACTCCAGATTTTTCAAACTCAGTTTTATATAATTATTTTTATCGGACAGAGATTAAATCCTTATCTTGACAAACTAACAGGTATTAATATTACACGTACACGTAAATACATGGTTGGTCTTCTTTGCTTTTTAAAAAAGACTGCTCTACGCGCCGTATTAATGTGATAGACTTCAAATTGCATTTACTTGATTGATTTTGGGTTCCGTTTAAGTCATTTGTTCTTCGCCTTGTCGCTTTGTATCCGTTTATTCTCCCGACCAAAGAACAATTGGAAAGTGAGATTATCAGATCCAAGATTTTTTTAGCACCATGTTTTACTAACCTTTCGGGTTATATGCTTCCAAAAATTATTGTTTTTACAACTCGTTTACTTTTGTTTACAAACTGACATATTATTCAATTTTTGGGTATTACAATGTACCCTAAACGCGTTGGGTAGATTTATAATTTGTCTTAGTGATTTTTAATGTTGTATTTTCTCGATTTTTATTATAAGACCTTTTATATTATACAACACTTTTTCCTGTTTGAAAACTAACGGATACATTTTTCTTCTGTGTATTAATTAACTACAAGAAAATACAATTATAGCTTAGTGAAAATCTATGCCATAATTAACAAATCAAATAGAAAATATTTTTAGTACTACTCTCCTATCATTACTTGATAATTGTTTATTTTTACATGGATTACTATTTTGGCATTTGGCAATACATTTCAATTTCTTTTTGGCACAAGAACTAGAATTATAACTTATGAACTATAACTTATGAGGAGCTAATTGAATTTAATTCCTAGAATATACATTTTCTAGCTTAATGTGTTTTGTTCCAGGCTAAAATAAATTTGGCTCAACCAAACCCATCACAACTGCAATTATGTTGCGAGGAGCCAATCAACTGCGATCCACCTCTGGAATATTTACTAAAACATTATCACCAACATAGACTGGTTGAAACTTCTTCTGAGAACTCTGAATTATTATCTCAGCTTGGTCCTCCAATACACGCTGCAGCTTTTCCGAGGGGTATCAATGGTCTTTTTTTTTTAGCAAAATTGACACAAAGGAATCTCAGATTCACCTCAAGAGCTGCATGATGACTGAAAGTGTTGTGCACACTCTAAGCAGGAATGTCCTTCTTTATATTCCTCGTTGCACACATGACAAAGTCCACCTTCTACCTCGGAATCTCTATTTTATTAAATATTTTGATCATTACTTTCAATGACGTTGTCATCCTCTCCTATTCTATGTTGGTTGACACTTTCTTTAATCCTTTAATTCAAATTCTGCATAATATTAAATGGGTTATTCAAGTTCCTCTTCAGTATTAATATCTTAAGTGAGCTATATTAACAGGCAAGCAGGAATAAGGTAAACCAATTTTCTGTGGAAAGCTAAAAAAAACTTCATATGTAGTCCTTTTCATACAAGTGCAGTAACTGCTAATTTGTGAGCTTTGGATAAATCCAAGAGCTGAAGCCCAACTCAGAGAATTGTTGGCCTTCATCCAGGCTACCAAACTATCTTGGACATTTTGGTTAACCATCTCAAATGATCCATGGTTTGGGGAGTGGCGTGATTTACCGTGACCGATCTTGATTCCGTTCTATTTAGTGGCTAGACCTTCCATCATCCAAAATTATTTTTCTTAATGCATAACTTATACATATTTAATAAAATAGATTTAAATGAAGTAAAATATATATGGATAATGTGGTTTATTACAAAATTGTCGGTCATTATCAGTACGAAATATATATTTGGAGCTCCAACGAGCAAAATATATCCAAATTACGTCTGCTACCTCATCTTCTGTACTCGTTTTTAATGGACATTTAATGACCTTTGTCACATTATCTTAATAATTCAGGATAATCTTGTAGACTCAATAAAATCTACCTAAGATCTGGTGACTAAAAATAATCAAAAAAACAGTTGAGATTTTAGCATCAGGAGATGCTAACTATATATAAATAATTAATATTATAGACTAACAATTTTTACTTTTTCGCTATCTTACAGGTAGAGAAAGTATTGTGATCTTCAAAAAAATTGAACTCGAGATTTTGATGAATCTTCACGTTTCATGACCCCCTGAATCCGAAAAAGTGATTTTTGAATTTCCGTCTGTCTGTCTGTCTGTACCTCCGACTAGAGCCTAATCTATTCTACCGATCAGGCTAAGGTTGCCCCATGGAATTTTTAGAATTGGATATCTACCCCTAAAAAGGGTAGTTTACTAAATGGCAAAAAGAGAAAAGGTCAATTTTATTAAAATCGGTTCTAACGATTTTGATATATTTCAATTATAGACACTTATAAATATTACAAACAAAATGGCTACCCTCAATATTTCGGCAAAATGACTTTAAGGGCTCTGGTGTGATAAGTAAATTATCATGTTTTATCATATCTCCGAAACTATTTGAGATATGAAATTACTGATCATTGCAAATATGTAGATCTATTTATAATACAGATATTTTATAAGAAACATATTTTTATAAAACCAATAACTTTCAAGATATACGCAAATATATTTATTTTTTGTCTTTTCGAACACTTAAGGGTAAAGTATTGCGACTGTAAAAAAAATTCTAACCCTAAATGTTGATGGATGTCGAATTTTCATGACTCCCCAAACCCTAAAAAGTCGTCTTTACAATGCTGTCTGTCTGTTTAAACTTAAAATTAAAGGTAGTTTAGTAAAGGGCGAAAAGAGAAAAAATCGATTTTCTCAAAATTGGCTCTAACGATTTAGATTATAATTCGTATCTAGGCGTTGATTAAGATTATAAATAAACTGGCTATTTTGATTTTCCCATGAAAATGATTTTAGGGTACTAGCTGAAATTTCCGTATCCCCGCAACTATTTGAGATACTAAATAGCTTATCATTGAAAAATTGTAGTACTATTAAAAGTAAAAAAACTTTTACATGAAATACATTTTTATAAAACCAACAGTTTCTGAGCTATTGGCAAATATATTAATACAATTTTGTGAGCTTTAGTTGTAAAGAGACACTAAAGTTTTTACGCAATAACTCTCCAATGCCATGGAGTAATTAAATATAAGTCTCTCAAAAAGTTTATGTTATTTTTCCTTAAACCACTTAGGATAAATATTTGTACAACAATGATTTATCTCCAATTTAGACTCAATAGTCAATATTTACATTTTTTATTGAACAAAATTTATAAATGAGGAATTTAAAAGAAATGTGATGACATGAAGATGTGAAACACACTTAATAAAGTGTCGAAAATTTTAACCGGAAGTTGAAATTTTAATACGAAGTGTCGACCCTTGTGGACCCCATATTTATCTTTATATCGGTCCAAACACACAAATGAGGACATTATTCTTTATAAATAAAATTATAAAATTTAAAACCGGGACTCAAGATGTGTTTTACACAAGTATAATCCAATTTATGTTTGGGTTTGCTAATGTAAACTATTTCGTTTCACATATATTACGAGTTTTGAATAAATATTAACATTTTTAAACAATAGAGCGAGAAAGTCCGTGAGGAGTTCCGTACCATTTATTTATTATTATAAACTAATATATTATTTTAGACGGAATATTTTCCATCTAAAATAATATCTTCATCTAAATAATTTCTTGATTGACAAAGACCACAAAAAAAACTATGGATAGCTTAAATTAGAAATAGATATCAAGAAAAGATATGAGTTTAAAGTGATAAAAATATTAATATAAATAAAAATATTGAGAAATATAGAAAAAATATAATAACAAATATAAATACCTGACATAGTGAATTAAGGGCAGACATGAGAATATGCTTTACTATAAGTATTTTTCCTTTTTCTTTTTTCTTTAGTGCACAAGACTGGAATAGGTTTGAATACACGTTGATTACTTCCCTCGTTATGGTACAATATTTTATTTTTAGTTCTAGTTCCATAGTTTTTTTCTTTTTTGTGGCCCAATTTAGTATGTGCAGACTCAATTATATCAAACATCTCACTAAATGGGCAAAAATATGTTATTTACGAATGAGCATCTTCGGTTGCTTGATTCAACTTCTCACTGTCCCCTAAAAAAAACGGCAAAGCGTTTAAGACGATGATAGTCATCAGCCAATAGAGAAATTCCATTCCGTTTTTTCTCCTTCGTTCTCTTTTGTCTCTTTCACAGCCTCTCTGTATCGATCATCACTCTTCAAAAGCGATCTATTAGCATTATTACACAGCAGTTCGTTTGATTTCCTCTCAAACTCTTCCCTCTTCATATCAGTGTTCCTCATGCCTGATGCAAACTGAATTAAAAGAGGACTGAATATGAAGTGTGTATGGAGGAAGAACATTAAAAGGTTGTAATTTGTTTCTTCAGAGATTACTCATAACTGCTATTGCATTATTTGTCAATACATCAAGCGAGATAATTAATACTTCCTAATGTGGGTAAAAGCAACATACTCAAAACACGTCGTGGGTATAACTGGAATGACCACAACGCAATGTGGGTATTCTTTTAATACCCTCAAAAACCAATAGCAATACGATTATGGATATTGAGCAAATTAAAATTTCCGCAAAGCTTTTTGGGTATTTTTCATTGCCCAGTGGCCAAATTAACTACCCACAACGCATTGTGTACATATAATCATACCAACAACGCATTGTGGTTTAAAAAAATCTGTGTATGTGAGTTGCGGCCAAATCTTAAAATCGTGTACGAGATGTGGCCCAGATTTTCGAGACACGTACAAATTGCGGCCCACTCACTTGAGGAAGGAGTATGAATTGCGTCCACCTAATTATCAGTGAGCTTTCTATCATGCTGTCTTAAATTTCAGATAGAAACTACCATCGTCCCGTTTCGACATCCCTCGTAATATACAAACTTCCTCAGTTCTTGTCATTCAATGGTTTTGGCAAAATTTGAAGATTTGTCAGGATAGGATAGGTTAGGTTAAGTCAATAGCCTGGGCCCTAATTCGTACGTGGCTCTAAAAATGTGTGGCTGCAATTCAACTGTCTCTTTAGAGGTAAACATCTCTTTCAGCCGCAACTCACCTGCATCCAATAAACTCGGACTGTTGGTGAATTCAGTGAATTAGAATAACATATACACTAGAGGACCAAGCGAGAATTTTAGCGAAACCATTTAATGTTTAAAATAAAATGAGAAAAGTTGTTTCAACCTCAAATACAACAAATGAGATAATAATGTAATAAACTTAAGGGAACACAGGATATTTTTAAATGCCAAATTTAAAAAATAGTACATGGGCAAATATTTGGGCAAACTAAGTGACGTAAGCAATCAATATATAAAAGCCAGGCTGGCAAGCACATACGGAATAATTTCATGAGACACGTGCCAAAGGCAAACGTTTAAATAGCGTCAGAAGTGAGAACTATTCTGTAAGAATAAATACGAAAATAATTTATTATTAAGGGGTTAGCTTTAATAATAGACGCTGGCCTTAATTTCACCCTAATAAAAATATAGTGATAATTATGCTTATTATCACTAAATACTCTCTGTTTATTGTGAACTGTTCCCTCAAAATAATTATTATTAGTGAATATTATTTTTCTTGCTTTCCTTTCTACCATGATTTAGCTATTAAATTTGTTTATTATAATTGACTCTCAATGAACATAGTGTAGACCCTGTGCTATAAATTCTAATGTATCTTTAGTGTAATCCGGTTAGAGGTCTCGACTGTTGGCTAACTTTTTAATTAAAGAAAATTAAAAAAAAGTATTATTATTGTTATTACTAAGCAATCAACGTGTGATACTAAAGGGAAAATATATTCCATGGAAAAAAAGGACTTATATTTGCAGTCTATCTAATTCAGGTGGTAATAATTAGAGTACAGGGGGTCAGGAACATCCAAGACATGAAAGTTTGGACTCAATAGATCACGCCAACTGGCAACGATGCGTAAGAAAGTAAAATAATTCCCGGTAATAATAAAAATGGTGGCTGGAGAGGTCAACAACAACCACCAGAAAGTAGGAAAATATAATTTCTAGTGTTTCTAAGTCAAAACAGCTCACATCGACCCACAACAGATAACCAATAATAATTACAGTTGAGTACTCAAAACCAGATGCACCCACCGCAAATAGGACCAAAACACGTGAGAGTTGTCCAAGCTAATGATCATTTCTTAAGAGGTGAATGAAATAAGGGAGTGGAAAGAAAGGTGTGTAAACTTTGATCCTACAGCTTGTGCAAGGACGACGCCAAAATACGAGTAAAGACGTCTTAAACAGTTCTGGTCTGACGGAGGAAAGAAAGCAATGGAAAAATAAAATCCCAAGAAAGAATCGGAATAATAAAAATAAAATATGTGGATTGCACGGGAATCGAAACGGATACCATCACGAAGTCAGCGCAACAAATTGATGTCAACACGTCAAAAACCGAACGGGTAGTAAGACGCGGTGCTAAATAAAAACACGTCAAAACTCACTCTAGTAGAGTTGGAGATTCCCGACCATAGAGAGTGGCTATCTTGGAAGGTGTCACCTAAGTTAGTCAAAGTGGGGAACCCACGTTCAAAGGACGCCGCGACGCCGGGAACGTGGAGATGCTTATACAGTATATTTATACGCGGAAAGTGAAGCCGGAGAGTTACAATACTGTTGGTAGTAATGATTAAATTTAAATAATGTACATTTTGAATTTATTAGCCTTGTACTTTGTTTATAGGTTTGCTAGAACTTTAAGATATTCACGGAGAATAGTGTAATCTGTGTTTATGAAATAATTGTAATAGTAGATAAATTCAATAGAAAGTTAACTATATTTTTGATAACTGTATATTTGATAGGGATTAAAGATATAGATCTTTCGCTAGACATGCCTTTAGATATACCCACTGAGATAGTGAGAGTTTTTTTATACATATCTAAATACTTTTTGCTTCATAATAATATTATAAAGACTTGGTAATACAAACTTGATCAGAAGAGTGCATCTAATATATCTTAATTAGCTTGGATTATGAAAATAAACGATACACCTTGGTTGTATCAATATGTGTTATACATCTTTAACCACCCATGGGCTACACACTATAATCTCCTAGCCAATATAATTGAGAATCTCACTATACGATTCTTATGATACTAATTATAACAGTACAACGCTTATAGTGTTTGGAGGTAGTGAAAAGTGTTTCTTGGCTATAGTGTACCTATAAGTACTGTATGTTGGTAGAGTAGATCTTCAAAGCTCATAGGCAAATAGTTATTCAATACCTATTTTTTCAAAAATGTAATTTGAAATTTTACTATTGTCAAAGATTACTTGGAAATATACTAATACCATAATTCTACTATAAATGGCATTGTAACGCTTAGAAGAACCTCTTGACTTTTTAGCACTAGTTTAATTGTTGATTCCTGTTGGTAGTGACGTTAGAAAATATCAAATAGACATGAGGTGTTTTTTTTTTAATTTCAATTTTGGGTTGAAAAGTTAGTATAGCTTTTGTTTTGACACTTTTGGGGGAGATTATCACTGTAAATTACGTTCATCCTGAAAGGTAGCAGTCTTACCTTAAGTTATTACACTATTCCCTATCTTTTAAGTTTCTCCATGTTGGAACTATGCAAGGTATGCTTGATACCTTTCAGGGTAAAGTAAGAACATTACTTTATTTGATTCCATTTGGTGTAGCATTTGAGATAGGGCCATGGTACAAGCAGTGAAGGTGAGACTGATACTTTTTAGGGTAAGGAGTGTAATTAATATAGTTTGTGTGAAAGTTCCTCTTTAAAACATTTACACATGCATTTGGTATGATGTATTTGATTCCTGATAGAGCCATTTTACATTGAGGACTGTAAAAACCTACCTGGTGCAGTGTGACTAAAAAGGACATCTTTGTTACACTCTATAATTAATATATGTTTAGAAAACTGATGTATTACAATTGTTTCAGAGCTCTAATTACAGTAAACTAACGAGTATAATTTAAAGAGCTTAACAACCCGATCGTAATCTTAGTTGTTGATAGGTTCTTGATGACAACGTGGAAAATAGAACGCTACACATAACAAATTATGTTATATGGGCACGTTATTTAAACTTCAGACTGAGGGTAATACCTCATTACGTTATTTACACTGCAACACATACAATTAGGTATATATACATACAAGAGAGAAAGACACTTAATAAACAAGTTGGGCAGAGAGTATGGAGTTAATGTTTTATCAGCCTCCTGATCCTCAAAGCTTGGATACGGTTGAACAATTAAATATATTATATACTTACTAGCATCAATCTCCCAGTTTACCTGGCCTTGAAAATGTGAATGTAATGATTATGTAAAACACAAAAGTTACATTAGCTAACATAGTTTGATATTTTTGTTTAAGGTTCAGTAAATAATTAATTAGATATTTTAGTAAGACCAATGGTTATGGAAAATTTAAATTCTATCAATAGTACATAACATATAATCAAGTTTAAAACGACATAGAAGCGACGAGCAAAAATTTAAATATGTTTAAAGAAATAAACATTGTTCTCAATCAAAAAAATTTTAAAAGTGAGTCGAAAAGTGTAACATGTTCATTTACTCTGCACATGTTAGTTGAATAAATCAAGTTAATTTTTCAACAAAATAATATATGTCGAATGTATTAATCGTATTATGGTGTTTATTTACCATACCATTCAAAACCACGCACATCTACCAATATCAATCAATAAATTCTTAAAAATGATAATGTAAATAATATTTACTATACCTTGGATTTTATCATCGATTTCTAATTTTGATGTGATGTGTAAAATATGTACTTAATAGAATTTTATTTTACTTACAATGTTTAGGAGTGGTATAGAAACTCACCTCTGCCCCACCCTCCCCTTCCTATTCAGGATGTATAATAAGTTCGAAATATATTTGTATTACGTTCCGACTACAATGTTGAGAAATTAGAGTTTATTCCTACGCGAAAGGGTTATGTGGCAGACAGACAAGGATAGATAGTGTTGCTATTTGAGGTTATAGGCGTTATTGTAGGGTACAGTCTTTAGCCACTTAATCCCTATATCTGATTGGTTGTCGGCGATCCTTGAAGAACTTATCCTAAGGGATCGATGATTGCCCTCTTCCCCTTGGCCCCTATCATTGGTTGAAAGAATGTAATGAACGAAATAATATCGTCTGCAAGAATCTGTGCCGAGCTAATATGAATTAGCTCACACAGTCAAATGTTTCTACCTTCCCTCAAGGAAATAACGACTTGACAAACTGAGGTTGAGATTGGACTTATCACAGCCTAGCCGATGCAGTTTTTGTGTCGTGGGATCGTCACTTATGAGCCGCATTTAACTATAGTGGAGCTGCCACCACAGAAAAACGTTTATTAAAACTATTTCTTGTGACGCTTCTCAAAGCGTCTATTCTTAGCTGATGCGCGAAGACCCATTTCTGAAATCTACCCCTCCGACGGCTATTCCCCCTGTGACGTGATTGGTCGACTACACCTGTCTTCCCTTCCTACTCTCCTTTCAATCAGGGAGCCTATTTAATATCATGTATGATCAAATATTGAGACAGAACGATATTCAAATTTCCAGTGAACACATTAATAAGTTAATCTTTTTCTACAATTAACAGCTAGAAGTACCATGGCGTTGAATGGAGCCGCGGCATGGGAGTCCACCAGATAGCGTCCCGCCACTCCGTGAATATCAACATTAAACATTTGCGTCGACGATCAGCTCTATATGGACTGTTTGTCCATTTACTTGGAATTTAGGTTTGAAATACCTCTAGGGATTACTCGCTTACCGCTGGCATTACACTGACTAAGTTTTGCTTGCATCGGTCATGATATCGACTACACTTAGGAGTGTAGGCGGTGGATCTCTTCACGATTCAATCGTCTACCTTAAATAGGTTTTATTGGTCAAATGTAATTTGTGTTAATTGGTTTCGTGTGACCAAGTGAGACTGTTGATTGATAGTTGGGCAATATGTTCCTTCCGAACAAATCTTGTTTGACGTTGTTTTATATATATATNTAATCGAGTAGCCACATATATATATATATATATATATATATATCACGTTCTGGTTCTTTGTGTATCCTCTGGCCGTGTTTTGGATCAGCTAGAGCTCTTTTGGGCTAGTCCATTTTGTTGTATAATGTCTTAGCACAGTTAATATAAAGTTAGTACAGCTGTTATAGTTCAGCTATTATTTTGTGGTCGCTTAAAGACCTGTTAGACGTTATGCTAGAACTGTACTATGTCGAGTCGCCTTAATATATTTGTTTTGTTGTGAGGCCACTCTATGCCTTCTATTATTGAGGGAACGTCGGCTCTCACTTGTTGGGAACAGTAATAGATAGCCCATGGCCTAATTGGGCTTTAATTCCCCTTTTTATGGGCTTGTATTCTCATTGTTATTACGTGTACACTGTTTAACCTTATTTACTGGTCATTCCTGTGCTTGATTTCTATTCTACTTTTCAAGTTTTCATTTATTGGCCCGTAGACGGGCTCCTTAAGATTCTCTATGAGGACGTTAGATATTCTAATGTTTATCATTTGTTCTACATACTATTGTTTAATCAACTTGGGCATTTATGATCATTACAGGCACGTCCTAATTAGGACCTATTAGTCCCTAGAGTAAGGGATATAGCTTGCATCCCCATTAAGTGGTCTTGACGTTTTCGCTGTTAGTGAACCAAAAGTATATGGGCTAGTAGCTTGCATACTACTGTCACCTACTTCATATATTACTGCTATAAATAATGCACCCCGAGCTATATGAGGTATTTTATGTATCAATCAGATCATTATTTAACCAATTAGTAAATTACTATTACCTGATTCACCTATAATTGCTTTTTGTTGGGCTAATTGAGCCAATGTTGCCTGTTTCAACTATGGTCTCGCCTAGTTTTATAAATCCTCTTATAAAAGGGTTTTTCCTCCCTTGATATTCAATATAGCTTACAACATTGATGCATGTTTTGTCTCATAAAGTTCTGTCAGTGGTTGGTTTCTAAAACAAATTATAGTGTAACCAGTCTGGAAAAGTTCTATTCATTACTTATTAATCAGGCTTCTTTACTTATGTTTATTGATAGATTGTTTGGATTAAAAAAGCACCGCGACACCCACATTGGGATTCAAAATGTATATATAACCTGTTATTCATTTAATAAATTGATGTGTGTCTTGTACTTTATCTTTTTGTACCAATGCAACCCACCTTATATATTAAGGAGGGTTCAAATCAACAAAGTTAATGTGTTTTTTCAAAGAGAGGCCAGTTGATACCTCTGTGAACCAAACATAGAGTACAATATAATAACTGAATGATTATTATTCATGCTTAATTGTGTGATGTTAGAGGATGCCAACCCAACTAATAAAATAAATGGTATGGCGCACCGCACAGATCTCTCTTTCTATAAACTCACAAGATTTCTGAATGGAATAATGTACATTATATCATCACCACTCCACATAAGAACACGCATAAAATAATATACAATGATATAGAATCAATGAGAAAAGAGGCGCATCTTTGTCCACCTAAGAGCATTTCAAACAGTTTAATGTCTTCCACAAGGGTCAACACTTCGTATTAAAATTTCGATTTCTGGTTAAAATTTTAACATTTTATAAGGTGTTGCAGATCTTCAAGTCATCGCATTGATATTTAATTATTCATTTATACATTTTGACCAATAAAAAATGTAAATATTGACTATTGAGTCTAAAATGGAGATAGATCATTGCTATGCAAACATTTCTCCTAAGAGCTTTAAGGAAAAATAACATACTTTTTTAGATACTTATATTTAATTACTCTATGGCATTGGAGAATTATTGCGTTAAGACTTAAGTAGTATATGTTTACAACTAAAGCTCACAAAATTGTATTAATATATTTGCAAATATCTCAGAAACTGTTGCTTTTATAAAAATATATGTCAAATAAAAGTTTTTTATTTCTAATAGTCCTACAATTTTGCAATGATAAGTTGTTTAGTTTCTCAAATAGTTGTGGAGATACGGAAATTAACGCTTCTGTAAAGTACCCTAAAAATCATTTTCATAGGAAAATGAAAATAGCCAGTTTATTTATAATCTTAATCAACGCCTAGATACGAATTTTAATCAAAATCGTTTGAGCAGATTTTGAGAAAACCAAATTTTTCTCTTTTCGCCCTTCAGTAAACTACCCTTAATTTTAAGTTTTTATAGACACACAGACAGACGGCATTGCAAAGACTATTTTTTAGGGTTCGGGGGGTCATGAGACGTCGACATCCATCAACATTTCAGGTTAGTTTTTTTTAACGGTCGCAATACTTAAACTTTAATGTCCAAAAAGTTAAAAAAATTCATATAATTGCGTATAGATTGAAAGTTATTGATTTTATAAAAATATGTTTCGGATAAAATATCTGTATTATAAATATATATACATATTTGTAATGCTAAGTAATTTCATATCTCAAATAGTTTCGGAGCTATTTTAAAAAATGTTAATTGACGCATCAGACCGGAGCCCTTAAAGCCATTTTGCCGAAATATTGAGGGTAGCCATTTTGTTTGGAATATTTATTAATGTTTATAAATGAAATTTAATCAAAATCGTTAGAGCCGATTTTGAGAAAATCGACTTTTTCTCTTTTTGCCCTTCAGTAAACTACCCTTAATTTTAAGTTTTAATAGACACACAGACAGACGGCATTGCAAAGACTATTTTTTAGGGTTCGGGGGGTCATGAGACGTCGACATCCATCAACATTTCAGGTTAGTTTTTTTTACGATCGCAATACTTAAGCTTTAATGTCCAAAAAGCTAAAAATATATATATAATTGCGTATAGATTGAAAATTATTGATTTTATAAAAATATGTTTCGAATAAAATATTTGTATTATAAATATATATACATATTTGTAATGCTAAGTAATTTCATATCTCAAATAGTTTCGGAGCTATTATAAAAAATGTTAATTTACGCATCAGACCGGAGCCCTTAAAGCCATTTTGCCGAAATATTGAGAGTAGCCATTTTGTTTGGAATATTTATTAATGTTCATAAATGAAATTTAATCAAAATCGTTAGAGCCGATTTTGAGAAAATCGACTTTTTCTCTTTTTTCCCTTCAGTAAACTACCCTTAATTTTAGGGGTAGATATCCAATTCCAAAAACCCCTCGGGGCAACCCTATGAAAACCCTAGATATCAAGTTTCAGCTCAATCGGTAAAATAGTTTAGGCTCTAGTTGGAGGTACAGACAGACAGACAGACATACATACAGACGGAAATTCAAAAACCACTTTTTCGGATTCAGGGAGTCATGAAACGTCAAGATTCATCAAAATCTCGAGTTCAATTTTTTTGACGATCACCATACTTTCTCTACCTGTAAGATAGAGAGAAAGTAAAAATGATGAGGCTAAAACTGTAAAATAAATATGTAGAAATTGATTGTTGTTCAGAACAATAGAATATGGATGTAAACATCATTTTTGGCATGAAAAAAAATATTACTAGGCCTATAAAACATATCTTGACAACTGGTGGTGGTGCTATGGTGACATTTAAATTCAGAGGATGAAAGGTGGTGCGTTGTAAATTCTCTCAAATCCTTTCTGTTTGTTCAAATAATACTATTAAGACTGTAAAAAACAATTTCCGACAGGTGGGATGATAAACATATTAATATCATTCTGAAAAAAAAATACAACGATAGAATTAAGCCTCCATGTAAATACATAGCCCATTTTTGTTAAGAAGTTATTGCAACTTAGGGGTTCTAAAGTGCATTCCGCCCATCTAATCTCAACAATACCTCTACCACAATGGAGGAATAAAACTTAAGAAAAGTGAACATTAGAAAAGCGAAGAAAAATTCTAAAACATATTTTAAATACATGGTATAACACAACCTCAACTGTATCCAACTGTATCTAGGAAGAACATTTACAAAAATAGATTTCTAGTAAACTACCATTATGTCTGTTGTCCTCATGAAAATATAAACATCATCTTGCTAATCACAATAAACCCTCTTTATTATATGAATTTTAAAAAACTTTGTTTAAATATTTTTAACAAATTTTAAATTTTAAAGAGAAATTACTTGTAAACTTTGCTAAACATTATTTTTAATGTATAAAACTAAAAACTTATTAATATTTATCTTGAAAAACTATTCCCAAAGACCCATTTTGAGCTTGATCTTCAAGGCTTATTTTGAAAAGTTTCATGTTTTATATAATTTGTTAAGAGTAAAGGATCCTTAAGTTAATTTATTTTATAAATATAAACACACATTATAATTTGTTGTGTAAACTAGTCCACGGATAATAATTTTGGAAAAAATCTTTAAATATTACAAAAATAAGTCAGAACTAAAACACTATAAAACGACCAGAGTGTGAAAAGGCTAACGGAGGGAAGATTTCATACTATACACCAGAAATTAACCCTTGATCTCAGCTTCGGTAAGCCTAATAGAGTTTATAATTACGGTACAGTAGGGCTGGAGAGTGAAGAAGGAAAATATGTTCTTATCGCGAAGAATAGTTTTGGTTTGATATTTACCCTCTAATTCACATCAGAATTTTGTATATATTAGCCCGTATGAAATTCTCCTCGCAATATTACCATTCAAAATATTGTGTTCTTGCCATAGATGTCCAACCTCGTGCCTCGTTCATAATACCTGCTTCTGTTATACAGGTGTCTTGCTAGCCTTGGTACTCTTGAACAACATTAACAGTCCAAGATTCCAACAATTCACTCCGAGACTGGATTAATTCTTCAGTCCAGGATTCCAAAATTCTACTCTGGGATTGAGGCCAGATTCATTCTTCAATCTAAGATCCCCGTACTTCTCTGCGGGAATATCATCATCCAGACCGGATTCATTCTTGAGTCCAGGGTTCCAACAGTTCGCTCCGGAAATATCAGCACCCGGACCGGATTCATTTTTCAGTCTAAGATCCTCGGATTTCACTCAGGGAATATCAGCATCAAGATCAGAGACATTATTTGTCCAATATATCAACAAAATTTCAGGATTATCAGCATCCGGATCAGATCCATTATTCTATCCAAGCTCCTCAGAAATCGCTCTGGAAATATCAGAATCTGTACCAGATTATTTATTCAACCAAAGATCTCAACAATTCGCTCCAGAATTATCACCATTCAGGTCAGAGTCACTATTTGGTTTGAGAACTCAGGAATTCGTGTCGTCATTGTCAACATTCAAGTAGGAGTGAGTTTTATCTTAATTTACTCTGGCCGGGCTATATCTTTCGTCCATTTCTTAAATGGGATAACTCCAAAATAGGTTTTGATTTTTTTACAACCGACCGATCAAATTTAAAGTGTGTGATTGATTGAATTTGAAGATGACAAAAATTATAACTCTACTACCCATCTAGTGTTAGAAGAAAAACATATTAGAACCAATTATAATCAACCAATTCTGTTCTGCGATTAGAAAAGGTGATTTTAACATCCTAAACGTCATCTGTGTATAATCGGTTTATTACTTTCAATATTTTAGATTTTGTTTACATTAATAATCTTAACATTTTAAAAGCTGGTATGAATTCAATATTTTTGGATTTATGATTAGTAATTCTTAGTAATAAAATCTTTTCTAAATCAGTGTTGAATTATTTTATCTAACTATGTTTTATAGTCAGTAGAGAACTGAAACACAATGCTATTTGCCCGAGTACATAATGAAATGTATAATTTCAGAACTATAGCTCTAAACGCAATTTTATATAGCACATTACACAATCTGGGAAAATATACACCATAGGGCCTATTATTCAACATTCTAATCCGAAGACTTTTTAATTGGGTGTTGAGTAAATGTTATTCAGTGCTTAGAATCATCCTTAAATAGAGAATGTGTTTGTTTTGCACAGTGATTAATCAACATTAGACTTGAAATGTAGCCTACTATTTTTGTCTCTACGGGCTATATACATTTAATTTTAAGCAATATTAAAAGGAGAAGGGTATACCGTGGAATATAAGGAGAATATAGATTAAATGAGCTTGGAATTTAGTCCGCGTACGTATTAAGTCGCTTAACTAGTCGGTTTAATAGAACTCCTACCAAAATTGATAATTAAGGAGGATTTTCAAGGTTATCTAAATCAATTTGGATAAAGGTAAACAATAAGTTATTATTTATATTCATGGTTTTAAGTCTTAAGTATATTTGTTCTTATAACAATCGTTATGATACGAACATAAACATATTTCGTCACGTATACATGCCTTAATTAGAATATTTAAAAGACAAATATTACATGAAGGCTTATTTTATTAACTTGCCGCACACAAAAATTACAAATTTTATTTATTATCTAATACTATATTCATACATAATCATACCAACTTTTAGAATGTTCATATTATGAGAGTAAACTGAAGCTAAAATATTGAAAGTAATAAACCGATTAATCGCAAGCAACTTTTAGAATGTTATGGTTAGCTCAATAAAGATACAGGTAAACATTAAGTTATTACCTATGACTTTGGTTTAAAGTTTTAAATATATTTATTTAAAAACCAATCGTTTAGTTGTGGTTCTAAAACTATTTATTCGGGTGTATTTATCTTAATTAGACCATTTAAAAGGCAAATAGTACACAAAATTTAATTTTACTAATTTTTGTCACTTAAGTTTAAGAATATTAGGACTTACCTATATTCATTACTGTTTCCAGCCTGTAACCTGGCCTGGGTCAGTATTTTATTTAAGCCATATATCTACTCCTACCGTCTTGTTAGACCTGCCATAGCGTCAATTACCTTATAACCTATCTTAATACTAGGACAGGCTCAAAATCCAGTCCCCGGCCGTTAATTCGTCAATGGGAAAGGGTAAACCCACATTTCACCAATTACAATTTTTTCTGTCGTGTCGGGAATCGAACCTGGGAGCCTTAGGCCTTATCACAATATACAGATACGCTAGTGTCTGAGCTAAGGTGTTGGACATAATGTTAAACCTACAGGCTATAGCTTATAAGTTAAATAGAATAATTTATCCCTATTATTTTTTTCGAAATCGTATTAAAAATTATCTGCGCTATTCCCATTTAAACATACTATTTGCCTAGGGACGAGAAACCTATAACTTAGTCTAAATTTCCAGGGGGGGGAGGTAGTCGTAGCGAAAAATATTTATGAATTCAGTTCAGTTTCCATAGGTAAGGTTTTATCCATAGTTAACAAAGAAATTTATATTATTATTATTACTATAATATTAATAGTAATAATAATAATAATAATAATAATAATAATAATAATAATAATAATAATAATAATAATAATAATAATAATAATAATAATAATAATAATAATAATAATAATAATAATTATTATTATTATTATTATTATTATTATTATTAGCACGTACGCTAATGTGTAATGGTAGAGTGTTTGTGAGATGAAATGGAGAACATACAGTTTAACGTGGGATCCGAACCACGGTGGAGGCCTGGCATTATACACATTCCCAAGCTGTGATTAATAAACGTCTTGCCAGAGGTGAAGGAAGGGTTTGGAAATCAGATAAATCTGTGCCGGGACCGAGGATTTAACCCCGGAACCCTGAGCACATAAGTATGACTATTTAACCCTAGACAGCCAGGTTACCTGTTAGCAAAGATAACCATAATAATACCATTATTTTGTAAGAAATGCGTCAGCTATCTATTGCGCGATTTAACGTTTGAATATAGCTTTCCTAGATGTAGTATAAGACTCTTCCTGAGTAAATTGGACTGTAAAATGTGTAGAGTTATGTACCGACTCTGACATTAAAGTCGTCTAGCAAGCATATTAATGTAGTGGAATATGTTAGATCATGATACTACCTATATATAAGAGTGTCACAGAGTGTTGGCAAGGTGAGTAAAGATAGTTGAAATTGTTCTCAACGCTTGAGAGGATGAATAACAATTGAAACTCGCACTGACTTATATGTTGCAGTATGCAAATATATTATCAATAATATATATTCAGCCCCATTCTTCACGATAGCCTCCCTACCCTAATTCCTTGCAGATGCCAGTGCATTTACTCCAAGCACTCCTTCCACTTAAATTAGCTACTGCCTAAACTAGATACGATCCCACCCTCACTCGATCCTGCATGTTCACCACTTCAAACAGGAAGTAGTTGAATCTACTTTTGGGTTTGAATCCTGGTATGAGGTAGTGGTATGCATGAGGACAAGGACATCATTCTCGGGATGGGTGAGGGGGTAGTGACATTGAATGTAAATACGTTTCTATGTAGCACACTTTTCCCCTTCTGTCCTCTCGCTAATGCAGTTTCACTTCCTATAAATTGCCCTCCTCAGCCCTTTCCCTAGAGATTAGATTAGCCCTACAAGATCATGGTGTGCAAGAAACCTTTTTGGCACACAATTAAACGGAGAACAATGTTTGTAAAGGTCATCTTTAGGTTGCATATCACATTCACACATGTTTAGTTATAACAACTTAACTTGGAGATCGAGGAATTTATTGTTTTGATCACATGGCTTAACGTATTAATCAACTATTTTTAGCGTTCTGATCTATCATATGAATCTAGGACTTTAGCGCTTAAAACGCATTAAAAGGGCTCTTCTAAGAGGAGTATTTACATTCCTACAAGTATAAATCGTATCAGACATAATTAAATATTACTGTTTTGAGATTTTAATGGCCTGTATTAAAATGGACAGAATAAAAAAATGAACGCACTAAGGAATGTAATGTGTGTTTATTGTTTTTCAAAGAATTAATTCTTAAAATTCGAACTTAATCTAAAATGCCAACATTTGTTTTTAAATCTAATACAATTTAGTTTGTTATTTTAGTTGCGTGCTAATTTTATTTCACCAAGGATATGAATGATGAAAATAAATTTAAAGGAAGTAAATGTGAATTCATGTAAACCGTTCATGTAAAACTTTCTAAGTAGCCTTAGCCAAAATTGAAACACTAAACTCTCGATCACTGACAAACCAGACAGTACGAGACTCATGCTATTGAATAATGTACCCCGGTTCGTGTGAGATTACGTAGTCTATGTTTAAAGCTACTTACAGCACACCTATTTTTTAATGATTTGAGACACGCAGAGAAATGTGTATTTTATAAAATATTTTACAGGATTTAATATTTTTGTAGATCATTTGAAAAGCTTTGGTGAGATCTCGTCCAGGTAATTAATTCATAAGAATCTACTCTTATGATGCTTGGTATGATTACAGATTCATTAATAGATCTGATAATTTACATAACATTTTATTTAGTAAAATATTCGATCAGAATATATACACACGCCAAAAACAAAAGGTAAATATTTATTTTTTCATACATGTATATTATTTAATAATCATAGAACACACAAGAAGTAAAAGTTAAATATTTTTTATACATTTATATTATTAAATAAAAAATATTTAAAAGTTCTAAGCCAAAGAAAATAAAATAAAGATTATTTTTAGCTTTTTAACATTTCATATGCCTAGAACAAATGGAACGAATACATTTTAGGATAGTCTTGTAAGGAATAGTATAGTTAATATTAAATGCTAGTCAAATATTAATTCATTCACGGTTTAAAGTTTATCCTTTTCAGAGCTACTTAGGTATTTTTAGTTCTACTTACCTGTCCATTCTTATCTGCTAAATTTATTTTATGTAACAATTTAACTTAAACTTAAAATCATCAAAACTCGTTTTATGTTGTAATTTCAACGAAATATATTTTTTAAATATTTACATAGAAAATTGGTACATTGTTATTATTTTGTGAAGTTGTTCCTGTTTAAGCTAGAATGAATGGAGTGTGTCAGGGAAATTTTTATAACGTGATTTTATTTTTTATTAGAAATATTTGTCAGGCATAAACAACGCTATTTTTTAAGTTATCTGAACTCTAATAAATATTAAGTATATTCGCAAAATAAAATTATTTGGATAATGTTGAGAAAGGTAGAATTTGAATTTAGTGTACCCATATTTGCGTAGGAGGATTGTGGCAAATCATATTAAGTTAATAGTATGGTGCACCGCGCACACTTTGTCACTATTTTATCTTGAAACAAATTTACTTAATAAAAATTCATAAGATTTATGAATTAAAAGAATATACATCGTTATAGAAACATTCCAACAAAGAAAATACAGTATATTAAATATCATACACTGTTAAAGAAACATTAAGAAAAGAGGAACACCTCTCCATCCATCAGAGCGCATCAATCAATAATTTCAATTTCAAAATGCTAAAAAATAAAGTTTAATTATAACTCAGAAACTTTTGGTTTTATAAAATATATATTTCAGTTAAAATATTTTATTTTTAATAATACTACGAATTTACAATGAGAAGTTATTTACTATCTCAAATAGTTACGGATATATGATATAATTGGGAAATTTCTGCACATTTAAAGTATCCGTAAATAATTTTCATGGAAAAACGAGGGTAGCCATTTTATTTGTAATGTTAAACAATGCCTATAAACAAAATATATTCAAAATCATTAAAACATATTTCTAGAAACTTGACTTTATCTCGATTCTCCTTTCAGTAAACTACCCTTAATTATTTTAAGGTTGTATATCTAATTATAAAAACCATTCGGGGAAACTAAATGAAAACCGTAGATACCAAGTTTTAGCTCGATAGGTAAATAGTTTCTACACTAGGCCGAAATACAGACACATAGAGGGACGGGAGACAGGTGGCATCACGATAGTGACATTTTAGGTTTCAGGTGGTCATGAAACGTTGACATTTATCAGAATCTTGGTTCGATTTTTTTTTTACGATCACAATACTTCTCTCTCTAAGGAGTTAATAGAAGTAAACACAATATTAGTATATTATAACTCTCAATTTTTGGTGCAGCCCATGGTTTACTGGTCCTGTGATCGCTGGATAGTAACTCCTTTGCTAACAATCCAGACAGAACGAGATTGATGTCTCTGTCCACATCCACCCGGTGAGTTCTTTCATTTTTAAGGGATGAACTAGTTTCAAGGCAAGGCCATAAAGCTAATATTTTATTAAAATAATAAACATACAAAAATATTAAAATACATATGAAACTAGATGGCTTTAAAATTCTCCTTTAAAATTGCCTATACTTAATAGGAAGAACATGTAATTCAGTCATTGCCAGGCGTTAGGCTGCAATATGAATCATGGAAAGTTCCCTCAGGTGGTTGAAATAGTAGTCGTGGTGATTTTAGGAATATAAATAGTAATGGGAATACTAATTTGCAAACAACCTATAAAAAACCCCAGAGAGTATGATAGTTTTTATCAGGGCCGTAACTAGAGGCTTGGAGGCCCCGGAGCAACAGATAATAATGGGGCCCCCCCTTTTTATATTTTTTTCCTTCCAACCTCTAAATCTCACATTCCCACTTTCTTTTAATAAGTCTTGTTGATATGTGGTGTTAGTTATTGAATCTTTTTGATCCGGTGAAATTAATTCTGAATTTAATATAAAATCATGCAATATGACTAAGGTAAGCGGTACCCTAAAGGTTAAATATTTATAAAATTAAATTCCAAATTACTCTCTACAATTACATACAAAATGCAATCACATACAAAATACAATAGTACTACAATACACTTTGGATTATTAAGATAAAAGACAGAAATATTTATATTAAAAACAGAATTAATATCGTGTGTTTTATGCTTCGTATGATTTATTAAAGGCTTAAAGGCTTATGATCACAGTGCATTGTCTCGAATAGTGAAAGTTTTAACGGATTGGCAAGGAAAAACAGCTAGATTTAAATATATTAGACGATATGCCTTTGATTAAAGCTTTGGTCTGCTTCAGTTAAAAAAAAATATATATATATATATATTAAAAAATTCCTGCTCCCTCGAAGGCCCCCTATGCTCGGGGACCCTGGGGCACCGCCCCACTGCCCCGGTGGTAGTTATGGCCCTGGTTTTTATTAAACTGCTCTCCACGTGTTTGAATTCGCTCAGCACTCTGACACCCCCCCCTTCCACTCTACAAGACGATTTCCAGGAAGTGTTCGGTTTCAAAACAGGCGCGTTCTGTAACTCGATCATTCGTCTCGGCTTAACGCAAGGATAATGAAACCAATGTGGTACGCCAACTAAGAAAGCCTTGCAGGAGTACAAGGCTAAGAATAATATGTATACAATACTGCCACTTTTTTATGTTGACAAATAGAGACCTTGAACGGGAGGCTTGCTTGTATTTAAAACCATGGGTATAGAGAATATAGAGCTAGAATAACCTTTGATAATTTAGAAGATTCTATATGTGGATAGAGATATACTTTTCTATGAAACCTTGATTCTCAAACTATTTGCATTCGTTTAAGTATATTTAAGAATTGGTAGTGAATATGTAATAAGGATATAATTCAATGATACATTCTATTGTGAATACTTGTAGCTTCTTTACAGAAATAATAATAATTATTATTGTTGTTATTATTATTATTCCACCACGTCTTACTGCCCGTCTGAGTTATACGCACTTACGCTAATGCGTAATGGTAGGGTGATTGTGAGATGAAATGGAGGACCTACAGTTTAACGTGGGATCCGAACCAACGGTGGAGGCCTGGCATGCCACACATTCACAAGTCGTGATTAATACACGTCTTGTCAGAGGTGAAGGAAGGGTTTGGAAATCAGATAAATCTGTGCTGGGACAAATAATTATTATCTTAGTCAACTTTGTTAGATGAGAATGTAACAAGAAAAAACATATTTAATTAGTTATACTTTTTAGCCCGCTTCAATGGCTGAAGGTCTTAATGCGTCACTCTCGTGTTAGACTGACCTGCTGAAGACGGGATATAAGGTCTAAGTGTTCTAATACTGTTTGGGTCTACTTATTTATTTAGCACCACGTCTTACTACCCGTTCGGGTTATATGCTTAAGTGCTAATTACGTGAATGGATTAAGAATATGGAAGGTTGAATTTAGAGGAAGTGAACCCTCATTTGCGTGGAAGGAGAGTGGAAAACCATTTAGGAAAAACCCCTTCCAGTTCACCCGACTGTGATTCGAACCTTGATCTCCCCGTCCTCGGCAATATAGCTCAACATGAAACTATCGCGTTAGCCGACTACGCCACCGAGGCGGGTTTGGGTCAACTGAAGGTGGTTTTTGATCAATGTTTTCCCACTCTTCTTCTAAGCAAATGTGGGACGATTACCTATAAAATTCTTCCTTCCTCGTCCTTATCCCAGTGGAGTAATCATCATATATTCGTTAAACCTGAACAGATCAAGTGTTTCTTACGGCTCCTTATTATGTGGATAATAAGGGTCTTATAATTATTTAGTTTTCATATAACTTTCATTTTTCTTTTTTATAATGATTACCAACACTCACAAAGACATATAACAGGCGGTTTCTTAAACATATTTAACAATTTAAAATATATTAAAATATTACAATGCATAATATAATATGGAAACAAATTAATTTATAGCTTTTTGTTTAAATAAATGATAAAGAGTGAAAAATAATTTTAAACGTAAGTGAAGGTGGTGATATAAACTAAAGCCATTAAAACTTTTCTTAAATAAATATATTTTTAAGTTCAAGCCTAATAATTTTTTAGAAATTCAAATCAAGATTTAGTTTCAATGAACACAACGACCGAGAGGTCTGAACTGATAGAAATTTAATTTGTTGCTTCCACCCTCCCCCCCCCCC
>CABFWO010000573.1:86884-155937 GCA_902155825.1 Timema genevievae
CCCCCCGCTCCCCCCTCCCCCACGAGAGTTCTCATAATTTTGTACATGTTTGAGGGAGACATTACACTAGATAATGATATTAAAACTTTTAAAAATAAAAAGGTCCTCAGTATAAAGTCTACGTGAGAGAATTTTTTAGAGCAATAAAAGATGTCTAACTAGTTTCTAATTATATTAAAACTATTAAGAAAATAACTAACATAGTATTAATCAACAAGCTTGTGTTGAACTCACTCGAATTTGAGAAAGTAATTTAAGGTAATGCAATTTCAAGCACACTAGCTTATTCAAGTTTAGAGCTTACCAAGAAATAGTACAGTGGTAATAAATAGTCAACCTTAATAAATGAAGAGGTTTAATTATTAATCAGGCCAAGTTATTCTAATGATCAGGAAATTATATGTTCAACATAATGGTAAAATAGAGTTTAATGTATAGGAGAAAACCTAGATAGTTGGTAAAAACAGAACGCATTAAGATGTAATAATTAACCTATCTATAGCTGAAACAAAGTTGATTTTAAGATATGTACACAACCCCAATATATTATATTAGATTTTTGATTCATTAAGTGGCTTTCAATTTCCAATAGACCATCTTAAAATACCATATAACTCATCCTGTGAATCTATACAATCAGCAAATGATTTTATGATGTTAAATAGCCTGAGATCATCAACAAAGAGCAACTAGTAATTTGGAGAGTGTTGGCGTATTTGCCGATGTTACCAATAAATACATTATAGAGAAGCTTTCCCAAATTTTTAATTTGTGGGATACCACTTTGAAGGAGTTAGAAGTGTAATTATACATTTGATAGCAAGGAATATACTTTACAAATAGCGGCTTAACCAATTTATATAATACAATTACTAACCTTTGAAAGAATGACACTGTACTGTTATGAGTCAAAATAAAGTTCATCTACATGACCTTTAATATATATGGAAAAGAGGACTAATATGTCACAGGAATTTTATTACATTAATAGGAGTCGATTTATTGTTCACAAAATTATACTGACCATCAGAATTTGGTTTTTGAATGGGGAAAGACATGCCCATGAATAATTTTTTCAAATAATATAAACAAAGTCGTTAATATAGACTATTCATACATACATTCATACATACATTCATACATACATACGTACATATATACATACATACATTCACACATACATACATACATACATACATATATACATACATACATACACACACACATACATACATACATACATACATACATACATACATACAATACATACATACACACATGCATACACACATGCATACACACATGCATACATACATGCATACATACATGCATACATACATGCATACATACATACACACATACATACATACATACACACATACACACATACACACATACAAACATACATACATACATACATACATACATACATTCACACATACATTCACACATACATTCACACATACATACATACATACATACATACATACATACATATATACATACATACATACATACACACACACATACATACATACATACATACATACATACATATACCTAAACACGCCGTTCCATTACGAGGTAGGCAATAAACCGTACATATGGCTCAAATAACAGCTCAGTACTTAATCGATCCTCACTAACTTTCTCCACACTTCCCTATCCTTACATACTCTCTTCTCTTCAACAACATCCATATACCGGGTCATACATGCTCTTTTATTCTTAAAACTCTTAAGTTTACTACTTTTCACACATTCATCTACAACATTTAACCACGTCTTACATGTCTAAAATGTGCAATATTAATCTCGTATGACACTACAATGGGCAGCTGAGGTTAAAATTGAGGGGCCCATCTTTGTACTATACTTACAAACATCAATTTTGGCCCTTACTTTATAATATATAAGTATTATAAATGTTTTATCCGTGCTTAGGGATGAAATTATAGGCTAAAATGGGCCTTAAAACGTGAGTGAACCCTTTAAAAATAAATTTTTTGACTCCACCGATTCTAATACATTTAGATTAATTACATTTTTAATACAATAGAGGTGTCCATAGGTGTAATGTAATGGTATTACAGATAAGGTGGAATTATACAGTGAATACAATTAGTTTTCACCCAAATTAATTTGCATTAACAAAGGATAATTGATAATATGGCCACTAATTATAAGTTCGGATGGTGATATCTTGCTCACAATTTACATTTAAGATATTTACAAAAAGTACTTTGGTTTACTTTAGAGACTATTTTCTATTGAGTTAATAGAAATGCCTCTATCTATGGTTGAAGCTGCTTTAGCTAATTTACGAAAGTGCAAGAATGATGAATACAACTTCATATTATTTGATTTTTAAATAAACTGAGCTTTCTTTTTTATATAGACTACTAGTTATTCGTGGAAGAAAATAAAATATTTAATTTCAAGAAAATAAGAGTAGTTATTCAAGAAACATAAATTTTGATTTTATTTTGGAATAATTTTATAAAATGTTCAAAAGATGTATTTTAGTAAAGACAAATCCAATAAGTTTCCACCAGCACATTGTAAAGATTAAAATATTTAACTTATGAGTTTGTGATATGGTTTGGAATTTAATTATCATATAATTTAAATAATATTCTAACGATTTTAAAAATTAAAACATTAATGCCTAGTAATATATTTATTATAACATAGATAGTGATTATAAACTATTTAATCATACCATTATTATTATTAATATAAATAATTTATATTTGTCTACTATATAATTTATAATATAAGTTTAAAATATTTAATCTAATATATAATATAATCTAAAGGTGTGATAAGAGCTACATGATTTTTATAGCATTAGGTGTGTTTAGATTTTAAGCAACGTA
Organism: Timema genevievae; assembly: GCA_902155825.1. Classification (NCBI taxonomy): domain Eukaryota; kingdom Metazoa; phylum Arthropoda; class Insecta; order Phasmatodea; family Timematidae; genus Timema; species Timema genevievae. Next base: position 89,763 of record CABFWO010000573.1, read on the forward strand.
TCTTACTACCCGTTCAGGTTATACGTTTATGTACTAATTACGCTAGTGGTTTTGAGAATAAAGAAGATTGTATTTTAGTAAATGTACCTGCAGTTGCGTGGAGGGAGAGTGGAAAACCATTTTGGAAAAACACCCTTAATATACCCGATCGATATTCGAACCTCAATCTCCCCGTCTTAGCAGTCTGGTCTAATATGAGAGTAGCGCGTTAGACCATGTGGCCACCAAAGCGGGTTATGTTTAATTCAATTATTTAAGGAGGGAGAGGTGAATTACATCAACATATGATAGGAGTAATGTGTGACCATATGCTGGAGGAAATGATTAAATATAAGATAATAGTTTTATTTAAATTTAAATTGGTTTTGACTGATCAAGGCCGATTATGTTAGCCATAGAAAGAAGTGGATGACAAGCTTTTAATTTTTTCTAGTAATGTAATATACTTTGAATCAATATATTTCTGGTCAGTTCTAATAATTTAGGCGTACTAACTGAAAGGTGTAGTGTGCCAAAACATCTTCGAGAATTGTTAATAATAATTGCTTATATGTTCTACTTTGACTAGGGGAGGCAAATAAATGTTCCCAAATAATATATTTTGGTTATCAAACGTGGAAATTATAATACAGACACGTTCGATATTATATTCTATCTCAATCCTCTGACCACACCTGAAATAAGAGTCTACCGGGCATTTGAAAACCACCATGTCGTTGGATATTAACGCTAGAAATAAAAGTTTACAGCAACAAAGTAAGAAAAGATATATTATTATCCATCATATTTATCAGTAGAAACTAGTTTTCATCGAGAGAAATATCGAAGAAGAATTTAAACCTATTATTTTTAAATATTGGAATTAACGTTCCTTAGTTAAAAATATATATCGATGTTAGGTGCAGATAGTTCAGGAGCAAGAGCGAGTCAGAAACACTATAATTATGTAGATTTTATTGATGAACTTTAAGGCAACTCTAATTTTTCTGCCAGTTAAAACTGAAGCGACGGAGGCAGAGTTAGTGAGCGGTTCCACGCACGTGTTGGAATGTTTAGTAACAAATAATACATCTTACCGTAGATTTAAAGCATATCCATAAAATATGAATTACATTTATTCTCTCATACTTTCTTCATTCCTTCAACTAAAATTAGTGGAGAGGAAATGAAAAAGATAGTAATACTGGAAAGGTCAACCATTCAAAGATCTGAAATTTTACTAATTTTTAACGAAGTCACTTGAGTAAGAACGGCCATAAACATCACTTCTATCACAAAAGAATCCCGCATTATTTTAGAGCTTGGATATTTCTTCAGCATAGCAGTCATGAAAATAGAGTAATGCTCACCAACTTGACATAAATATACAAATTACTAGGAACTATAAGGGGAAGAAGGAGCTCACTTGCTACATTCTCCCACTTCAGGTGATTTCTGAGACTATTTTATTAAGATACTCTACCCGCCTCGGTGGCGTAGTCATCTAACACGCTAGTCGTGTTTAGCTCTACTACCGTGAACGGGGAGATCGAGGTTCGAATCTCGCTCGGGTGAACTGGCGGTGTTTTTTCCTAAATGGTTTCCCACTCTCCCTCCACGCAAATGCGGGTTCACTTCCTCTATATTCAACCTTCCCAATTCTTAACCCATTAGCGTAAATAGTACTTAAGCGTATAACCCGAACTGGTAGTAAGACGCGGTGCTAAATTAAACTTAAAAAAAATAAAATTAACATATTTTCATTATTTAAAATTGTTATGCTTATGATGACCGTCATCTGGTTGCTTGGTACTACTTAAACATAAATTTCCCAATATTTTATTTACCACTGCGCCTTACTACCCGTTCAGTTTGTACGCTTTCCCCTATGGGAGTGAGTTTTGTCAGTTATCTAAGTAAATATTAAAAATATTATGTTGAGTAAGTTTGAAATGCATATGGTCTATGTTGAGGGAATCTTAAGATAAATTTAGCCAGCCAAAGATTAAATATGGGGATAGGGCCGCTCAGTATTTCTCCCGTTCCTGAGTACATGATGTCACATATTTATCTGAGATATTTAACGTTCAAACCGACTGATTATATCAGAACACGAGAGTTTCTATTAGCGAGAGCGAAAGGGCCTACTTATATGAACAAGAAAGGTATTTTCACATATCTTCCAGGGTTCTTTTACATGCAACAAGCGACATGGGACCACAACGGCTTTACTTCCCCTACGAAGGAAGTTAAGGAAGTTGTGCACACGGATTTTTATCGCTCAATAAAAATCTGTCAACTCCTGATAGGTTTGAACCCACGAACATCGGGTCCTGAGGTGAGCACTTTACCCCAAGAGAACGGAGGTCGACTATTTGAGGTCGATGTACACGACATTGAGCTCATTATGTTTTTAATGTGGTTTCTTATTCCAAAAAAGTATTTAGATATAGATAATGTCTACTCTTGTATAATTAAAATAATATATTTTTACATTATGGTCAAACACTTAGATATTAAAATAAATAGATGAGACTATCTATTTATCAATTTTGAGGTGAGTATAATAATTTCCTACACTGTGAAACAAAAAAGTGAGATTTGTAATATTGAATCCCAAGATATAAAATAAGTTTATTTAAATGTTATGAAAACTAAATATACTGTTCATACTTGGCTATACACAAGTTTGGAGATGACTGCTATTTATTAAATGTGGGTTTATCCTCTCACAGTGATGAATTAACGGCCGGGAATGAATGTTGTGTCTGTTCTATTTATAAGATATTTAATAAGTCTTGTGCTGATATAATTTGTCGGTTCAGAAATTGCAATTTAAATACCTCAAATATATTTTTAAAAATGCTCTTTATTAATGATTATGAAGCCAATTCAGATAACAACAGAAACTAATAAATAACTTTAAGCTTACACATCTTATTCTATTATAAATCTTGAAACAAGAACAAGGCAATTTTAATAAGAAGGAAAACCTGCTTCGGTGGACCCAAGGTCTAGGGTTCTACTCTCGTAATAGACTAGACTGCCGAAGATGGGGAGATCGGGGATTGATCCCAGTCGGTTTGACTCAGGGGGATTTTTCCTAAATGGTATTCCACTCCCCCTCCACTAAATGAGGAAGGACTTCATCTAAGTTAAACCTTAATATTCCCTAACAAATTAGTGTAATTAGTACACAAAAAAGAGAAAGGGATGCACAAATACATAGCTTAATTAAATGACCAGATTCTCTTTAAATGTTTACTGTATTATACACAAATAGTTTGAGAAAGATATGAATATGAATCTAAGATATTAATGTAGAAATACATTTTAATGTGAATTGAAAGGTTTAGTCTGCGCATATAAATTAAATCTGTGGTTGTTGAAATTAACACTTATTGACTGATAACCCAAAGGTACCTTTCATTTTCCCTGAACGAAAGCAAACTTATCTTTCATTGTTCCATAACTTATAAGGAAGTCCATGTCAAAAAAAAAATCATTTTCAAATCCAAATTGTTTCATTTTACTACTATTTTGAAATTGTTCAACTTGTATCTGATTACAACAACACTAACAAACGTTTTATGTTCAGTATATACTAATATATTAAAGTGAATAATTCATTTAAAAATCCTTGTATAAGTGGAAGGTCAATTGAAGACCTCAATCATAACTTTTATATTGATTTGGTATCACATTTATTAATATACAAACCTCTGTACGAACGGTTCCCACTTCAAACCCTTGCGTTGTCGTTTGTGTTGTCCAATTAGAAAGCTGAAAGCAAAATATTTTAAATTAATGTAAACACATATGTTTTGTTATTTATTGGCTAATTGCAAAATATTAATTAAAAAGGTTTTTAACATAAATCACGACCATTGAAACCATTAAATTCATGTTCATACATATTTGTGATTTAAAAATATTGTCAAATAACTAATTAACTTTTTTAAAAGAAATATTTTATTTCTAATTCATTATTTTATCCATTGTGATGGTAATTATTATTATTATTATTATCATTATTAGCACCGCGTCTTACTAGTCGTTCGGGTTATACGCACTTACGCTAATGTGTAATGGTAGAGTGATTGTGAGATGAAATGGAGGACCTACAGTTTAACATGGGATCCGAACCACGTTGGAGGCCTGGTATTACTCACATTCACAAGTTGTGATTAAAACACGTCTTGTCAGAGGTGAAGGAAGGGTTTGGCAATCAGATAAATCTGTGCCGGGACCGAGGATTGATCCCCGGACCCTCAGCACCGAAGTCTGACACCTTACCCCTAGACCACCAGGTCACCGTGATGGTAATTACATTTCAATTCAAAATTTTAAAATTTATTTTCAGCACTGCGTTTGACTAATCGTACGGGCTATGTGCCTATGTACTAATTACGCCAATGTACAAGGGATGAGAATGATTCCATTTCGATGAAGTGTACTTGCATTTGCGTGAAGGAAGTGTGGAAAACCATCTGGGAAAAACCACCCTTATTAGACCCGAATGTGTTTAGAACCCCGATTTCTCCATCATCAGCAGTCTAGTCAATTGCGGGATTGATGCCTTAGAGTCTTAGACTATGCTGCCACAGAAGTGGGTATAGATATATCTTTATTAGTGATTATATTGATTAGAAATACAATAGATACATAATAATATTTTATATATATATTTTTTAGAAATTACATTATATAAACAGTTATTTGGTACTGTACATATCAAAAATTAGATTACAAAGCTAGAATTTTTTTCAATTAACGAAAAAACAAATACGTTATATTTTTATTTTTTATCATGATTTATTTTTAATTCTTTTGCTGGTTTACCTCTATATGTTAAAATCTGTTTGAAGGGTTACTAATGTAACGATAATGTAACTAACTAATATAACTAATGTAATGACAGTGCCAAATAAAATTATTCCTAGTAAACTTTAAACCAAATAATGTAAGCTACAATCACTTTTTTTTGTTAGCTTATTCTTCATCAACAGAGTAAAATACGCAGATGATCTAGCATTGCTGGCCAGAAACAAAGAAGAGTTGCAGAAAATAATGGACCAGCTGGTGGAGACTGAATTTTTTTGATTTTATATACATTTGACTGTGCCTCATTTTGGTATTTTTACCTCAATATTTATGTATTGTATTATATTATTGTGTTTTTCCACCAACTTTAAAAGGCCCCCTTTTGTTTTCATCATGTATATATATATATATATTTTTCACTGCGTCTTACGACCAGTTTATATATATATATATATATATTTATCACCACGTATTATGACCCTTTCGAGTTATACACTTATGTAATAATTATGTTAATCATTTTAGGGATTATGAAGGTTGCATTTAGAAAAAAGTATATCCGAGGAAAATCAGTTTGGAAATTCACCCTTATTACATCCGACCAATATTCTAACCTTGATATCCCTGTCATCGAGAGTCTATTCTACTGCTAGAGTAGCGCCTTAGACCATGCGGTCACTGAAGCCAGCTATTTTTTTATAATTTGTATAAGTGGCTGGACCGGCCGTTGCCAAAAGAATTGAGGGCTTGATTCCTCGAATGGCTACGCGTGTCGTATGGGAGTGTACATCCGTTATTCTCTATAGATAGAAGTATAGTAAAATTGTGACCGCCTGTATTTTGTAGGGCAGGAGTGCTTCTCTGGCCTTAAGAAAACAACCTGAATGTGAAAGAATGTCAATTTGAAAAATAAATGTTGAGAATGATGTCGAAATATGGATGTGGAAATAGTTTTTTCTATAAATATATTATTAACGTCATCAATAGTAATTTTGAGGAAAGATATCACAACCCGAATATGAAAGTAAGTAATTCTAATATAGATTGGTAATGTAATTTGAAGTAGTGTGCAAATATGGATGTGAATGTGGTTTTATTTTCTAGTATGTACTATTACTTGGCATCGTGTTGAGATTCAACCTATCACAATTGATGAGGCTAGCGACCTTTCAGAGATTGTTCTTTAAGACTTAAAAGTGGTGACAAACATACTGGAATATTGACGTCGGTAGAATCTATTTGTGAACGATGTCGTAGCCAGTAATTCAATGTTCTAGCTAAGTTGGTTCGTAGGCATATGATATCATAGTGATAAATTTACCCTACGGTGTTAATAGTCAATTTCCAGACTCTTTCTGTCATTCACAGGCTACAACGACTTATTAATATCACTGGCGCTGTAATCAATATTAAATCTATCGATTTTGGAGCTAATCAAAAGTATATGGTGGAATATCTAAGATATCTAAGGGAATTACATAATAAATTCATATGAAATTTATAGACTATCTAGATGCCAATTAGTGTTTTTATGTCTACCAGTACAGATTCTTAACGGTAAAAAAAGCCACTAAACTTAATATAAAATAATATTTATGTTTGGAGGCGTCAAGCCTAGTCAACATTGAAGAACACTGCCCACATACAAATGTCTACAAACAAATTCCCGCAGACGAATGTCCGAAAACAAATATACAAATAGCCTAGGCAATTGTATGTGAGATGCAGTGTCCTCACTGAAATAACATAGTGAGTTGAAATTTCTCTGAGCGAGGTAGCTGTTGGAGTCTGTATCAGTTACAGGTATTTAACCTCAGTGGAAGTAAACTAAGGTGGTGGTGGTGGTGGTGGTGGTGGTGCTGGAGCCATCATTATTGTTTTCAGAAGGGATTGAGTATGCCGAAAATCGCCTAAGAGACTTGAATTTTGAAGATGGAGCTGGATTCAGGAATTTCATATTGATGACACCCACCAACTTAGTATATTTGATGTCTGTAAAAATCAAACAAACTTCAGAGCGACGATACTTGTCAAAGTTCGACTGGCTGTAGCGCTGAGGTTTTTAGCGACTGGTGATTCATTCACGAGTTTAATGTACTTTACATGTTTATAATTTCTAAGTAGTCAATTTTTGTGACTGTGCCAGTTTTTTGCGAGGCCCTCATTAAAGCTTTGAGGTCTTTTGTCAAGGTAAGTAATAAATTATATTTTCGAATCAATTAATTGAGTTGGGCAAAATGAAATCAATCATAGAGGGTTGAAGAAGCCTTGTTGCGTCACAACTTTATTGAAAGTTCCACATCACCATAGCCCGAGACAGAGAGGAATTCTAAACAACGAAAAATCCGTCGAATAGTCGGTCACTAAGGATGGGTCTAAGCACATCTATATCTGTTTGCGAGCAGATACCCAAAATAGTTGTTAATCAGAACTTTAATAGCTGTTACACATTTGCCCACGTGTTTGTGTGAAAATGTATGTCATTGTTGACAAATCTCTAAAATTGCTTTGTCTGGATATTTTTAGTTAGAATAAAAGTGATATGAGGGTCATTTGTATTTTTTATAAAACAATAAAAACCTTTATATCCAAATAATTATTGTGATACTGCTACTTACAGCTTTTGCTTATTTTTAAACATAGTTCCCATAAATATTCCGGCATTTTTCCAGAAGTGGCAAGAGTTTTATGATCCCTTCATTACCCCTTTGGTCCCTTAGGCCTATATTGTCCAAACTTTTCTAGTATCAACCTTAAATGAGCCTTCAACCAAGATCATAGTTTAGTGGCCTCTAGCTTCAAGTAACTAGTCCCCTAATCCTTGTTCCGTAATATATTATTTTTCGGACTTTACTTCTATTAATTATAAAGTGTCCCTTATGTTATAGTATCCTCTATTTTATACTAATCACTTTTATACTCGTTTTCTCTTAAGCCATTGCTATCCGGAATAAACCAGATTCAATCATTCATAAGGCTCTGTAATTTTTTGTTTTTATTAAGCTCTTTTCTATTCCTTACTCCTTAGGTTATTCTTGTTTGGATTTTACTGGTGTTAATCATTAGCTTTCTGTTGCCCGATCCTATAAAATGGCTTAGTATAGGATCCAACTATTTTTCGAATTCACCAGCTTCCTTGTGGTTTCCTAGCTTTTCCATGGCCTAATATTACTTGTAGCAATCATTCAAGCATCTTGCCACTCAAGGATGTTCCGGTATAGTTTGGAGAGCTGATGTGACGTAAGACAGTGGTCACGTTGTATATGGCGATTGGTTAGTGAGATTGACTGTTGTGACGTGTATGTTGGCCACGTGGTCTAAGGCACCAGATTCGAATTATTAGCAGTGGTGACGATGTAAGCCCGTGGCTAAGGAGCCGCGACCATCAAAATAGAAATGACAATTTACAGATAAATTTTAAATAGTAATATTTTCTGGTGAATATTTTAGATCATTGAGTCACAAGTCAAGAGTTTATATTTGCTTATGCTTTGATAATGATATTGAATCAAGGTGTTTGTGACACATTTGCATTGAACCACCAAACGCTGTGTTCAATAAGTGATTGTGAGAAAAGAACTGGAATTGCCGTTATTGCTTTATTGTAACTCATTTGATAATGTTCTGGTGCTGACGTCCATAAAACAAATTAAACTGAAGTATTGCCCTTAAAGACAATTTAATTTAATTTAATTTGATGGACAGTTTTGCAGAAAAAATAAAAGGCAGAAAACTTCTTACTGAGAAATACATAGGGATACCTGGATGGAAAGGTACCTACACCCTCTTAAGACAAGTTAACAAGTTAAAACACGATTGTAAGAACAATACTTCTTACTTCCTCTATTGTGAAGTAGAATCTTCCTTTTTTATAAAATTGTGTGTACATGTGTTATATATTAAATTGATGCAATTAAATGATTTCCGAAAGGTCTTAAAACTCTATCTAAGAAAACCCAAATGAATAAACTCTAATAGATAGTCATATCAATAACTTGCATGATATTACCTTTAAATTAAGTATTTATTATTATATCAAATACTATTTTGAGGGCACTGACATCCTTTGAAGTTGGTTTAATTTAGAGGAAATTAAATGAATTCCATTGTAGATATTGAAACTAAATTTCTACAAGTATATGTATGTATACTGGTGTTTACACTCTAAATAAAATATAAGTTTAGCTATGATCCTCATAAGGTGACTAACCTATTACCTTATCTAAGTTATTTATTAATGTTATTTTATTTAACCGATTATCAGCCATACGTAAGTAGTTACCTACATATTTTAATGATCCCGAGAACGTTATTTTTAAAAATACATGAATTAAAAGAATATATCAAATGTTATTATACACACTTTTACATGGAAGATTGTGCTAATACAAGCAAATATTTTAGAACTAATGTTAAGAATAAAATAATTTTAATGTATGTTCTTGAGGTTGATAATAACAGTGTTAAGGGTGTCGGTATGATTGCATTAGGATGAACAATAATGCCAAAATATAGAAATTATATATAGAAATTTAAATAAACAATTTAAATAAAGGAGCTTAGCTGCGTGATAAGCAAAATGTTAAATAATTAGATAACTTAATACACATTAATTGCAATTTTAAATCCATTGGGGCACCATTAAAACATTTGATTGTTATTTTACTTGGTTCAATATTGACTGGACTAGGATGTGTTCAGGAAAAAATAAACATATTTAATCTAGAATTATTATAAATAATATATTATTCCCTTAATATAATTAAAGTATATCGTAATTATTTTATTTCTTTGACACATATTAACTGGAGAAAGTGTGTCCATCATTTTAATGCCCCTACATAATATTGTTTAATACTTATGGGGCAGCACGAATTTGAAATAGTAAAAATTTGTTAAATGTATATGCAACTAGAATGCTGTGCTTACTTAGTATATAAGAAGTTGAAATTTTATTGTGGTTATTTTAAGTATTGTGTTCGATTAATGCAAGACATTTCAACTGATTTGACTCAAATTCTATAAAACTCTAGTACTTTTTAACAAGCTTACATAATTAATCTACTCATATATATATGTATATTTTATTGCAGTAAATACTAAACTGACTGATGTATCATTTGAAATATTTAAAATATATATGTTCAGCACTCAAAACAAATACACATCATCGAAACTAGAAATAATATTTTTCCTAAAATAATCTTGTAACTATTAATTTGAAAGACATATTTTTTTCAAATAACTCATAAGAAAGGCGACTGTTAGACAGCAGTTTATTTCAACAAAGTTACTATAAAAACAAAATTAGTTTTACAATTATGTAGAACTTTGTTTCTTTGAGCCTCATAATAGATAGTATCTTCTGTTGATATTTAAAGTTTAGAGTTTACCTTACATGTAATAAATGAATTAATTAATGATAGGTCGTCAATGAATAACATAATATTAAGTAATGAGTTATGTTAATATTTAGCTAAAATCATATATTGCAATAAACTCCAAGGTTAATTAGTTTAACATATTTCACGGCCAAGAGGAATACTACATTCGTTTTCCAAAACAACTTCACATACATACTGGTGGCTACGTGGTCTAAGGCATCGTGATAGATTGGCTTCACGTTATTTAGGAGGTAAAGGTTTGGTGGGTTTGAAAAAAATATAGAGTATACGTTGCTTGTAAATATATTTTGATCATCCCTAACCTTGAGGATTTCTGATACGTTGGAGAAGGGAACTGGCTGATTCTTTCTTTAAGGTCCAATAGTGTGAGAATGGGTTGGGGAAATGGGGGGCAATATTATAACCCATCAGTTTAATTCGCTAGGCTGATAACGTCTTCGTGTATATATTCATTCAGTGGAACTGTGAGCAAAGGTTAGTTAGGGCTAAGCAATCTTGGAGGGGAATTAGAAAATTTAAGATTGCGAAGAGTGAGCGAGGGAAAGGGGGGAGGGGGCGGGCAGCTAAAGTTGGCACAGTATTACTAGATCTGTAGCACTAATTCGTGTGCTGTTTTAATTTGGTCTAAATTTATATGTTTTAGTAAATACATTTGTATTTACACACATAATACACATAAATTACACATAAATTAAATAATTGTTGAGAAATACATATTCCAGACACATGCCACTGAATATATCAATTTAAAAATTGAATATTTATTTTATTTTTTGTAATATTTTCTAACCAAACAAAAACATATAGAAATATCATCATTTAAAATGCAATAATTGTTTTAAGAATAAAATTGTTTTAGAATTTGATGTTTTTACTTCTCAGCCTTAGTTTTAAAATGGACTCTATCTATTAAAACAGTAATTTATATATATATATTGATATACAAACAAATAATGGTTTAAATGTATATCATCAACGTTTTACAGCCTGTGACCATGTCACTTAGTAAAATGCCTCCATCTTCATTTATTTGCTTCGATTTTTCCTCTCTCACTCGCACAGTTGCTGTTATCTGCTCCGGCCATCCCTTTCTTAGTCCTTTGCAGTCTTTTTCATAAATACTTCATCTCATCGTTCTCCTTGGGATACCTTCCTTTTACATCATAGTTATATGAGCATACCATCTCATCTTGGATTTAACTACTATCTCATGTACACCCTGTACTCCAATTACTCTTGCCCAGACAACTTAAATCCTAATTCAGTAAATCCCTGTGGCAGCCAGCATTTTCCTCCATGACTTCGTTCCCATGGTCTTTATTTTCCTGATCTCTTTAATTCATTATTAATGTTTCTGTTATATCATAATATTTAACTATGGGCATAAAGTACGTCTGTGAAGTACTTCCTTACACTTCAAGGCCACTTCGTATTTCTATATCAGTAAAAATATAGGTTTTTCTATATTTTATCTAAAATTTGATATTTCAGTTTTGGACGGTCTCTTTTACAGCATCGCCTATAAATACAAACTACTTTCATTCAAGTATATATATTTTTTAATTTCTATTGAAAAATCTGTCCTTAAACAAAATGATGTATATGATATATTACCACTGGATGAATAATAGGGAGTTATGAATTAAAGTTTAACATGTGTATATAAAATAAAAATGTTATAAATAATTGGAAATGTAGAGTTTTTTTATTTAGTTCGTGGTGTTACACAAGTAAACGAGTAAACTCAGAATAGGATGAAACTTGTAATTTTACCCACTTATCTATAGTGCTATTAGTTGTACTATCGTGGCACTAATATAAAAACATACACACAAGGAGTAAATAATCTTAGTCGTTGGCCGCTGATATCCTATGAGAATCAAATAACCACTAGGCCTGTTTTAATCGTACTTTAACTATTTGTAGAAGTTTCTTTGTTCAGCATTTCCCTACACATACTAATGTATCTACGGCCTCAATAGCCCTCAATATTCTGACTAGGTTTGATAGAATCTATCTCCTCACAGGTTAAATATCCTTTGTGTGGTTTCTAAAAGCTATTAAATTAAGTCCCATTAAGCTAGTTTCCATCATGCAAGAATTAACCATAGTTGTAGTCAATTATTACAGTATTTAAAAACAAACTGACCAACTTATATATAAACGTTATTTGGGTCTCAAAATCATTATTGTTTAAGAATACAGCAAGCAAGATGCTATTGTAAATTTTAAATCCTGAATTAAAATTTTAATTTTATGATTTTTTATTTTATATACTAAAATTATATCCATACGTCTAGTACCCAACAATTACTGACAAATCTTTTTCTATTTTTAGTGAATATTATTTTTAAATGTGTTATAATTTGAATTAGTTAATATAGTATATAAGGCTTAGATAACACTTACTATTTATTTATTTGAGTTATTTAACTTACATTTTATGAACCAACCGATTACATCAGCACACGAGAATTTCTATGAGCGGGCTAGAAAGAGCCTAACTATTTTGCTTGGAAAGGTATTTTCACACAGGCCTACCTTCCAGGGTTCTTTACATGACACAATCTACATATTATTTACATGATGAATGATTATTGGTTCCCATTGTCAGGTTTCCCATAGTTTGTGTTAAGACCTTTGGACCGGCCAAAAATTAGTGTTGTATAGCCACCATTTTTTCAAAAAGATGGCCGCAATTTGTAACATAATTAAATATAGAAACCACTAAAATTTGGGTTAGTAAAATACAATAAACTTAAACTTAGAAATATGTAAAAAAAATAGTGTTTTGAAGCCGTTATCTTGAAACAAATTGGTGGACATAATTTTTAATTAGCCTATATGTTAACCGGACGTTCAAGTTATGTCCATGCAAAATTTCAGCAGAACAAACAGTTCAGTGGTTTGAGCGTGATTGGTAGACCTTTCATTTTTAAATAGTTGGTAGGATAAAGGTAAAATAAGTGGTACGGTTCCCTGCACAGACTTTCTGCCACAATTATCATAAAATAGACATTATCTAAAAATTCGTAGGATTTGTTAAACGAAATAATAGGTCTTATACATTGTTGTAAAAACACTACACCAGAGATCATAAATAAAATAATATACACTGTTTTACTCTATGGCATTAGGAACTAGGAACACTGTTACAGAAAAAGTGAAAAAATAGAAATATCCCTGTCCAACAAAAACATAAAAAATAAATTAATTTTTGAACTAGTTTGATTAAAATGTATATATATACATATATATATACATGTATATATATACATATATATATACATATATATATTTGCTTATGGCTTGGAAATTATTCGTTTTATAAAAATATAATTGTAAAGAAAATGTATTTTATTTAAAATATAAGTTATTTCGTATCTTAAATAGCTGCGGATAAATTATGAAAATTGGAAAATTTCCCTGATTTAATGTACCCTCAAAGTCATTTTCATGGGAAAATGAGAATTTCTATCTTGTTTATGAAGATAAACAGTGTCTAGACATACGGTTTAATCAAAATCATTTGAACGAATTTTGAAAAAATACTTTTTCTCTTTTTTCCTTCAGTAAACCACCCTTGAATTGAGTGTAAGATATCTAATTCCAAAAAAACCTCGGGGGGACTTTAAGAAAACCTCAGATACCAAGTATTAGCTTAACTTGTAAAATAGTTTCGACTCTAGCCTGAAGTACAGACATATAGACAGACAGACAGACGACATTGCGAGAACCACAATTTTGGTTTCAAGGCGTCATGAAATGTCCACATTTATCAAAATCTCAATTTTTTTAAACGACTACAATACTTTCTCTCCGAGTTGTAGATGTACAGTATATCTGCTAGTTTAAATAATAAACAATGTTTAAGATTTTCATGGTCCATCATTTGTCATCCTTCTGCACTAGCAAAGACGTAGTTTGATACTTTAGGCTCCCAATAAGTGTAGTAAAATAAATGGTACGGCACACCACACAGACTTTCTCTCTCTTTCTATAAACTCGTAAGATTTCTGAACGGAATAATGTACATTGTATCATCACCACTCCACATAAGAACACGCATAAAACAATATACAATAATATATAATCAATGAGAAAAGAGGCGCATCTTTGTCCACCTAAGAGCATTTCAAACAGTTTAATGTCTTCCACAAGGGTCAACACTTCGTATTAAAATTTCGATTTCTGGTTAAAATTTTAACATTTTATAAGGTGTTGCAGATCTTCAAGTCATCGCATTGATATTTAATTATTCATTTATACATTTTGACCAATAAAAAATGTAAATATTGACTATTGAGTCTAAAATGGAGATAGATCATTGCTATGCAAACATTTCTCCTAAGAGATTTAAGGAAAAATAACATACTTTTTTAGATACTTATATTTAATTACTCTATGGCATTGGAGAATTATTGCGTTAAGACTTAAGTAGTATATGTTTACAACTAAAGCTCACAAAATTGTATTAATATATTTGCAAATATCTCAGAAACTGTTGCTTTTATAAAAATATATGTCAAATAAAAGTTTTTTATTTCTAATAGTCCTACAATTTTGCAATGATAAGTTGTTTAGTTTCTCCAATAGTTGTGGAGATACGGAAATTAACGCTTCTGTAAAGTACCCTAAAAATCATTTTCATAGGAAAATGAAAATAGCCAGTTTATTTATAATCTTAATCAACGCCTAGATACGAATTTTAATCAAAATCGTTTGAGCAGATTTTGAGAAAACCAAATTTTTCTCTTTTCGCCCTTCAGTAAACTACCCTTAATTTTAAGTTTTTATAGACACACAGACAGACGGCATTGCAAAGACTATTTTTTAGGGTTCGGGGGGTCAAGAGACGTCGACATCCATCAAAATTTCAGGTTAGACAGACAGACAGACAGACGGAGATTCAAAAACAACTTTTTCGGATTCAGGAAGTCATGAAACGTCAAAATTCATCAAAATCTCGAGTTCGAATTTTTTGACGATCACCATACTTACTCTACCTGTAAGATAGAGAGAAAGTAAACATTAAGAATAAAAGTCGGTTAGTACCAAGTTTTCGTTTTCTATGTTTCTTGGTTCTTTAGCTAGCTGAATAGCTAGAGTCCATTCGTCATAGGAGTGATTGTAGCTGACATCTAGCAGAAGATATTATTATTATTATTATTATTATTATTATTATTATTATTAACACAGTGTCTTACTAACCGTTCGGGATATACGCACTTACACTAATGTGTAATGGTAGGGTGATTCTGAGATTAAATGGAGGGCCTACAGTTTAATGTGGAATCCGAACCATGAGGGAGGCCTGGCATTCCACACATTCACAAGTTGTGATTAATACACGTCTTGTCAGAGGTGAATAAAGGGTTTGGCAATCAGATAAATCTGTGGCAGGACCGAGGATTGAATCCCGGACCCCCAACACAGAAGTCTGACACATTACCCCTAGACCACCAGGTCACCCCAGAAGATGGTAAAAGGTTAAAATAAAAACATAATAAGAAACAAATTGCTTGTTGTGAAAGTGTTGAATGCCAAAAGTGACCACAAATCGACGTATTATGGTCCTGCAGGTCATATAGTTTGGCGAATGGATACATGAGAATAAATTTGGTAGCTTTTGGTAGTTATCGGATACCATCACTCCTGCCATAGATGAGGTATGGTCATAATGTCTAATGTGTCAAGTTCACTGTGGTTGTAAAAAAATATTGTCAAAGGTGCACATACTAAAGATTTCCATGATTGCTTATTTAAAATTTAAATTTTCTTGGTTAATCGAGTTTAAAGATGCACTTCCCAGTAGCACGATTTATGGCATTAAGCTCGACGTATTTAATATTTAAAAATACGCCCGAGGTGCACACCTTGGAGTTTCACTATGTATACTTGAAAAACTCTGCCTTTCTATTTGTCTTGGGTTTGTAGCTACACATGTCGGAGATCACTGTGTTTCATGCGTCAATAACTCAATACACAGTATATCTTTAGTTAACCGATACGAACCTAGATATTTGGTTCACATGTCCAAATTTTACTAAAACCGGAATTTGTTTCCCCTAAACCTTAAGTGAAAGGGGTAGGGACAAACAAAATAAAATATCACAAACCAAATCCATTTTATTGAAATACATTAATTAACATTCAAAGAGTCGGTTATGTGATGTTGCTTACTGTATACTATTTAAATTAATATTTTCAATGTATCCTTAAGAGATTCGCAATTATTACACACTCGATTTTACACTGCACATAGATTCAATAAACTTTCTTGAAATCCTCCAACAACTATTTCACCGTCCGGAACTCTCCTTACTCTCGTCTTAGTCATCTTCAATCTCTCTTAGTTACGTGCTAGAATCATCTTTTAGTGTCAGGACACTTTCCTGAATCTCGTCTTAGTCATCTTCAATCTCTTTTAGTTCCGTGCTAGAATCATCTTTCACTGTCGGGACACTTTCCTGAATCTCGTCTTAGTCATCTTCAATCTCTTTTAATTCCGTGCTAAAAACATATTTCACTGTCGGGAAACTTTCCTGAATCTCGTCTTAGTCATCTTCAATCTCTTTTAGTTCCATGCTAGAATCATCTTTCACTGTCGGGACACTTTCCTGAATCTCGTCTTAGTCATCTTCAATCTCTTTTAATTCCGTGCTAAAATCATCTTTCACTGTCGGGACACTTTCCTGAATCTCGTCTTAGTCATCTTTAATCTCTTTTAATTCTGTGCTAGAATCATCTTTCACTGTCGGGACACTTTCCTGAATCTCATCTTAGTCATCTTCAATCTCTCTTAGTTCCGTGCTAGAATCAATCTTTCACTGTCAGGACACTTTCCTTACTCTCGTCTTAGTCATCTTCAATCTCTCTTAGTTTCGTGCTAGAATCATCTTTCACTGTCAGGACACTTTCCTGAATCTCATCTTAGTCATCTTCAATCTCTTTTAGTTCCGTGCTAGAATCATCTTTCACTGTCGGGACACTTTCCTGAATCTCGTCTTAGTCATCTTCAATCTCTTTTAGTTCCATGCTAGAATCATCTTTCACTGTCGGGACACTTTCCTGAATCTCGTCTTAGTCATCTTCAATTTCTTTTAGTTCCGTGCTAGAACCACCTTTCCCAGCCTCAGCTGTGGGTGGCCTACTCTGGAGAGATTGAATTCATGATAACGCCATAGTCATTCCGGATTCGGTGGCTGAATGTTCTAAGGCATCACTCTCGCAATAGATTGGACTGCTGATAATGCAGAGATCGGGGTTTGAGTCCTGGTCGTGTGTACTGAGCAAGGATTTTCCAAAATGGTTTTCTACTCTCCTTCCACGCAAATGTGGGTAAACTTCCTCTCCATATAACCTTCCTCATTCCTAGCACATTAGCATAATTAGTACACAACCGTATATACCGAACGGGTAGTAAGACGCGGTACCAAAAACAAACAAAAAATTTAAATAGTCTATATCGATAAAGTCTTTAAAATCAAAATTATTGTCATTGATGAATTATAGCAGTTCCTTTAATGACATTTCATCTTATACATCAAAAGACACACATCCAGTAGCTTAACCAGCGAGTTGGAAGAAGTTCCGAATAGGGGAAATTATCACACTCCTCCGTGCCTTGTCAGCAAAAGGAAGTGGCATCTTGCTTGCTTAAAGTGCGGTATGAAGCTTCAATCCACAGGATGGGGTTCAGTGGGTGTCTGCACTAAGACTTTCATCACGTTCCCATTCCATAATTTCAGTTGCTTTATGTGCTAACAAAATAAGAAATCTGGTAGGGAAACAGTTTATTTAGGTCTTCAGTTCAAATACCAATAAAGTCTTACACTCAAAGTGTTACAAGGTAAAATGATATTCTTCCTTGGACATTTTAGTTTTTATGTTCACTAAATCGAAGTCATAATAAACAAAATATTTAATTTGAATTAACGTTTAGGTGTATTGGACAAAGTAATTAAGTTTATTTTAATCAGATGCTCACTGCACCTGAGTCTAATAAATACAGAGTTTAGCCACGTTTATAGGCTAAAATAGTAACAAAAAATAACCCAAACGGTAAGTATACCCTTAGGTTTCTTTGATTACGCAAGCGTATTCCATGTTTTAGCTTGCTACTTTTGGTTTGGTGTTGGCGATAACGGTAGCAATAGTCACGGATTCTTAGTTGTAAGGCTATAAATATAATGAAGTTAAAAGGCTCTTGTGTAACATTCTCAAGTTTCCCTGAGCTAAGAAATTCCCTCTATAAGTTTTCTTGTTTTGGAGTTATCTACATATTTTTTGTATCGTGTTAATTAATTTTTAACATGAAAACGCAATGAAGCCCTATAAAAAGTTAAAACTATTACTACCAGATCTAATAAGTTCTAAAAATGTGTGGCAGATATAGACTCAGTGCGACATCACAAGCTGGAGACGCCCAATTCTCATCAAAAGTTGCCCCAGCGAACGAGCCAACTCAGCTTGGAAGACCAACACGCACACATCTAACACCTGAGCCAGACGACGATTAAAAGAGAGAGGTTTCACTCCATAAGATACCAACAGTCATCGGCTAGCGCTAGTGGTCGGGTGGGGTGATGTCTGATGATTACCACCTCCTCTTAGTACGTGGAGAAAATCTTGCCAAATTTGATTAGTTCCACTGGTATAAATAGGCCTGTCCTTGGTACACGTATATCTATTCTATTGTAACCACTTGATGGAGGAACTGCTGGAAGATATTCACGAGCATCAACTAGGAAGACGTACTGAAGATCGCGATGGTTGAGGCGTCTGTGTCATCTCCTAGCCGCAGAGCAAGCTACGGTGGATACTATAAGTACTGAGGGATGTCGTAATATTTTGTTAAGCCTTGAGCTCTATTGTTCAATGTAATTATGACGTAGTGTTTGTATGTCAGTACTACTGACCCTTTTCCCTTTGCACATATTGGATAATTTATAGCTTTATGCACTCCCTTTCTATGTCTATTAGGCTTAGTCGCAAATATTAGGGTCAAGATTAGAATTCTTAGACTTTATGACCATGCTGCGGCTAGTTTAAAGAATAGAATTTAATAATGGAGGATACCAGGTAATCTATTGCTATGTTTCAGGACCTAATTGGGTTTATAACTGACACTTGTCTCTGGTGTGTCTAACTGTATACCAGCTTGCGGTGCGCTGCCTGTGGAAGTGCTACTTCTCCATAGTAGTGACCCGTGGAGTTTTGTATATTGTGTACGGTCCTCTTGAGGCACCATTAGCGTTAGTAAAGAATGATCACTATTTTGTCTAGTAATATTGTCCCATTAGTTGGGTAACATAATTAAGATATTATTGATTGCTCAGGCAGTACTAATTATGAAGAGTCCGGCCATAGTATCAGTAGCATTTAGTTTCCTGGTAGTTCGCCTTGTACAGATTGTAAAATTACAGTTTTGCTTCTAGGAAATTACAACGTTATAGTGTCTAACTATCTATAGAGTTAGCTCATGCTAATTACCTCATTTGTAGCTCCCTAAATTAGGGCTAAATTTGTGTGGCTTAGTTCCTTATGATTTCTATCAAGTGTAGTAGCTAGAAGTCTCAGTCAGCAGGTAGGGGTAAAATAATGTATGGGAAATTTGTAATTAGATTTTATTACCGCCACTAATTAATATTACCGGGGAGTTGCTGCCTTTAACCCTATTTGATGAATTAGTAATTGCCCTGCTTTAATGAGTTACAAACGTTCTTATAAGCACCTATGACCTATATGTGTGAGTCATAGGGTGTACCTAGGTGCTTCACACCTGATTCTCCTTTGTCGAGATATTTATATAATTGTATCCGTTCATATTCTTATGTTTAAACAATGGATGGTTTGATTAGTTTCTAGCTGTAATACTATATACTTCCTATTGACTTGTTTGAATATTAATAAGTTATTGGTTAAACTTGTAAAATATTATCATTCTTTGTTCCTTGTAATCAACATTTGTAAGTACTACATATGTTGTAATTTTAATCACTTGATTTAAGGCATCAAACTTACAATATTATGTTATGGTAAAGACAATAATTCTGAGATGTACACACAGATATTTCCTCAAACCTGTATATATATATATATATATATATATATAAAGTAAAAGCTTTATTTTCTTATTTTTAGTGCTAACTGAATAAGTGGGCAAGCGGTAGAATGTGTCAGGCTCACAGAAGTATATTTATGAGGGGGCTTCGGAACAGGGGGGCAAGGGGGGCTTGAGCCCGCTTGTTTTAATCTTGGTGGACTGGGACTATCTTATGCTCCTCTCTCCCCCTCCCCCCCCCAATATTTTCCAAGTAAATTCAAAACCAATGTATAGAACATACATTTTTACCACCAGTTTGGTAATCTTACGTGAATAAAGATATAAATTTACAATTAATTTAATAGATAACTGAAATGTTCTAATTTTGCAGTTTATCTTTCTAACACGAGAAAAAACTCTTTCACAAAAATATAGTAACTGACATGAGGCCTTGTTATGTTTGCCTTGAATATTATCAATGCCAGAATAGGTAAACCCAAGGGTAATACTTACTGACCTTTTTGCCACAGATAAGAACAAATTGAAAAAAAATCACAGTTGAATCGTAGGTTTAATTTTAACACAAGGCAGATTTTCAATCACAGTTCAAGTTTTATTTTTAACATATTTTTATAAACCCTAAAAAATTAAAAAGCTGGATATCAATAAAATTATTACGCCTTCTTTTTTGGTTTGAGTCAAATATTCTATTATTTTTAAACCTGTTACACATTATTATGATAATATATTTGATTGTGTTGTATTCATGGTTTGTAAGAAAAATACTAAGTATTTATTTAACCCTAGTTTAAAGGTCTATTATGTTTTCCTACACAATTTGAGCCTTGACAGGGTTGGTACATACACTAAGGTTGCCCCAAAAAGGTAGCAAGCTTACCTTGCATTGTTCAACTATCACGTAGCCTATATGATAAAAAATATAGCATGGGCAAAGCGAGGGGAGTGCTATGGGGTTCAAACACCTCACATCTGCCCGAAAATTTCTGAAGTTTTTAATTTTTTTCGCAAAAGAATGTTTTGAAACTATTTACCTTAATTTTATTCTGCAATCCAAACTTCAGAGATCGTAGTTTATCATCTAAAAGCATCCATTTTTCAAAAATATGTCATTGGAAAACCACTTCAAATAGCTTCTAGAGGAATCTAACTTTGATAGTAAAAAAAAAGGCGAGGATCCTCTAACTATCTTTAGATGGGAATAAAAATTTCTGGAGTAGGACTACTCCAAATAGTCTCTAGAATTATACAAATTTTTAAAAAATCGGGGGGTGGGCGGGGAGGCTCTAGTCTAAATCTCTCTTAAATCAGTATAATTTTCAAAAACTCTCCACTTTTGAGGACAGCTCTAAATACGTTCTAGGGCATCAAATTTTCAAACATTAACTGGGAGGAAGAAAATGAATAAAACAAATTGTAGGGCATCAAATTTTCAAACATTAACTGGGAGGAAGAAAATGAATAAAACAAATTGTAGGGCATCCAATTTTTAAACATTAACTGGGAGGGAGAAAACTTCCTAAACTAAATAAATCTTGATATTTCCCCTTCCTCCCATCATACAAATAAGGTTCAACCACCACTTTTTAAAATAATTTTCTCATTTCTCAGAAATCTTAATATAATTTGGAATTTAACACAATTTGGACTTCTACCAAAATTAAATTCTCCCTACGGCTATGAAACTAAGACTGGGATTAGTAAATGGATTGTACATGGAAAACAGAAAAAACCTGTAAAAGCGAATTAATAGGGTATGACATGAAAAGTCAAGAAGTCAGATAAATTATAAAATGTCATTGAAATTTTTAAATTTTATTGCAATAAATTGTGAAATACGAAGTAGAAAGCATTACCAAGTCAAAGCTATTAGTTTTATCCCCAATTAATGTGATATCTTGATGATATTTGTGCAAGAATTTAATAGAAGGCAATGAAAATTATGAGATTATGTATGTTGACCCAAAAACTTTTTTCATAAAATGCTGGGAAAATAAATATTGTTTGGGCTGTAATCCTGGGGAAGTAAAGGAATTTTAAAGTGTAGGTTTTATCAGCGCTTTTTGAAAGTGTGTAAAATAAATACATTTTATCAGCAGAGATCAGCTGGATTTAAAATTTTAATCAACCGCTAACCTGGATGATAAATTTCAGAATTTAGGGCCAATATTTAATCATTAGGCTTAAGTTACATTATATTGTGTAGGGTATTTGTCGAGAGGCTCAGAATAAATTCAAATGTGATTTCATTAGCCTTATAGTGGGTTGTTTTGTGTACCACTAATAACTGACCTGCCATGCGAACAATAAATAAATGTGTTCTTATTTAAGACTTTGAAACAAACATTCCTTCTGTATTTGAGAGATTTTTCTTCAATTAAATATTATAGGAAGACAATTTGATATGTACAGGTTTTCCTCCCTGGTGTTTTATACTCTCCACTTACAGTATCCATATTGTAAGTTGTGGATAACCCTGGCATTCAATAATACCCGTGGCTCCCACATAAATGTAAGAAATATTTCTTTGGTTGTGTGTACTAAAGTCTTACTACAATTCTAAAAAACTCAAAATATAATCTAGAGGCATCCAATCTTTAAAGAATTACCACTTAGTAACCATTCTAAAAAGTTTATAAAGGTATCTAATATTTCAAAAATGTGTTAGAGGAAGATCACTTTAAATAGCATCTACAGGGTTACATTTTCAAAAGATTTCCAGGTGAGGAAGACTTTAAGTAGCTTTTAGAAAATCCAAAATTTTAAAAAATCTTCTGGGTGAGAACAACTTCAAGTAATTTCTAGAGGAGCATAATTTTCGTAAATTTGTTCAAGTGTGGACCACTCTAAAATAGCTTCTAAGGGCATCCAAATTTCGGAAATTTTTTTGAAGGAGCCCTTCTGATTCACTTTTTGGCCAAATAGCATTGGATAGTATCATTACCTTTAGAATAAAAATATATACGGGACCTACCCATCATTTTTAATTGTTGACCACAAAAACTACCACGTGATTCTCCACACAAGTTCCTACTATATTGTTACTATACATAATGACAAAGGAAGGCATGCAAAAAAAGTACTATTCATGAAAACTTAACTCCTTCAAATGGATTCAAAAGTCATCCAGGGTCTAAAATTGTACCCAGTCAGGACCTCCGGAGCCCCTATATATATGGGCAATTAATAAGCGCTCAATGTCACGATCCTAGGTTTTCTAAGGATAGATGGCAAATAATCAGATTTTTTAGGAATTTACATTGTTATAAAACAGATATACTGTTCAGTATACAAGATTTTATTAAAATATTTCCTTGTCTTATCTGGTGTTTGAGCTTTTTTTTTGATGGGAGACTACTTCTATGAATATCTAACTAGGTAAATGTAATACAAAATCTAATAAATTTGTTGAACGTTATTTGTCTGTAAGTTTTATTTGTTTAAGCAACACGATTCTCCTACTAGTGTGAACACTAAACAACCAACACATAATACAGGTTCACTTTGGATTTAAGATTTAAATGTATTCTATAATAATTACTCTTTTGATTTTGAGTTGAATTGACGAGCAATTAAGACAGAAATAAATGAACAGGAGAATACAACAATTGATCATGCAGCTTAAGAGAAAATATTTTAAGAAAAACATCATTTTTATGGTTTTAATAGCGAAAATATATTCTATGTGTTACACGGACGTTAAATTTACATCCAGCCAAAATTTTAGCATAAATGATAAAGTAGTTTGGGTGTGAATGAGCAAAAGATAAACAAACACACAAACAAGATTTCATTTTTATATATTAGTAGGATTCACATTTATATTTATAGAATATTTGAATAAGATGGAAAAAATAAGAAAATACGACAAGCAATTCATTAGATGGCTTAGAGACCCATAAATTTCAACAAGTGGCAATATCTGGACCACTTTAGCTTTTAAATTGGTAGCGTAGTTTCAAAAATATACAGTAATTAAAAATTTATTTGCAAATTATATTTATAAAAAAAAATTAGGACACCACTTTTTTCTTTTTGCAGCACCTCTTAGTAACTCCGGGCTATAGCCCTCTTCACCATGGTTAAACAAGTAAATTAACCAAATGGAATTCTAATTGTAGGCCTACTATATAGTTTAAAGTAGAGTCAAAATTCCTATTAGAATGAATGAGACCATTTTATACTTACAATATATTAAAGTCGATAAATTTATGGTCGTATACATCTCGTTTATTTTAATCACATTCAAAACTGAAATCAAATATAATGTTGTTTAAGACTGTGAAATCCGTTTTTTTCATTCTTATAATTCTTAGTAATATTTACTCTTTTCTAAATAATCCTGGTTTACTATGAAAATAAAATGTCCATTAAAACATTTTAACATAACTTTTCATGGCAAATATTTTCAACAACTACCATTTTAATACTTTTTACTGCAACAAAGAATTTGTTACGTGGTCAGGTAGGCCCCAAGACCCTAAGATATATCCTCATTTAAAGTTTTTTTTTAATTCAACTAAATATTGTAGGTCAAATGACTACATTTCTACAGCTAGGGCCTAATTTTCTGAAGAATCTTTTGTGCAGTATTAAATGAAATCTTATAATAAAGGAGCAAGACTGGGTGAGCTCTCAACACTACTTCACCTTGGTTCTTTAAAACAACTATTACGTATAAAAACATAAATGTATTTAACATTTCAGGAATGTTCTCTCTCAATAGGATTGTCTTCACCTCCAAAATACCAGCTACATTTGAATGAAAACAATTGGAAATTAGCTTTTATTTACAATAAAACAAAATATAATAGAGAGAAAAGTTTTACAAAATAATGTTCTCCGTAAAATTATCCAAACTTTATGAATATATCACCATAGAAAAAATGCCAACACAAAATCATTGTATCTTCACTATCGCTGTAATCTGTGAGATGGAAGAGTTCTTCCAATTGATCTTTTTCTGACACAATGACCTATTAAGCATCATACTCATTTTCTTTTTTGTATTTGAAGCCTTTAAAACGGTCCCTGAAATAATGATGGTGAGTAATCCACAAAAGGAGTTTCCCATTTTCTGGATTACCATGACAGTGCATTGGGGCATATTATAGGACTTGGTAAGCCTCTTACAATAATTATTTGAGATGTTCATAAGGAATGTTTTGAGTTATTCCAGATAAATTGATATTAGTGTCAATCGACAGACATTTATTTGTAGCAACATTTGAACATAACAATAAATATGCCTAATACTATCAAATCTTGTTGTTCCATACAATTATCTGATTTCCAAACCCTTCCTTCACCTCTGACAAGACGTGTATTAATCACAACTTGTGAATGTGAGGAATGCCAGGCCTCCACCGTGGTTCGGATTCCACGTTAAGCTGTAGGTCCTCCATTTCATCTCACAATCACCCTACCATTATACATTAGCGTAAGTGCGTATAACCCGAACGGGTAGTAAGACGCGGTGCTAATAATAATAATAATAATAATAATAATTGTTCCGTACAAGGAGCGTGTTAACCCCTTGAAGGCTTAATAAGGGTTTCTCCCATATCCCAATTGATTCTCAATTCCTTAAATTCATCAAAATATTTGACATATTGGGGTTATAATTATTATTTTTTTACAAATGGTTTGCCCTTTCTCTTTGAAGAAATTGAGTAACCCCAATAAATCCAAACTTTTTTTCAGGGCCATTCTATTGTGCCAAATTTTAGATTCTGGATAGTAGTGTTGTGTTACCAAAATTTGTTTCAGATTAAGTGATTTTACTTTCTCTCGATACCTCGGAGAGAAAGTATTGTGATCGTCAAAAACAATCTAGCTCGGGATTTTGATAAATGCCTACGTTTCCTGACCCCCTAAAACAAAAAAAAATTCTTTTCTCAATGCCGTCTATCTGTCTGTCTGTCCGTCCGCCGTCTGTTTGTCTGTACCTCAGGCTAGAGCCAAAACTGTTTTACCGATTGGGCTAAAACTTGGTATCTCGTTTTCATGAGGTTATCCCAAGGTGTTTTTGGAATTAGATATCTAACCCCAAAATTAAGGGTAGTTACTGAAGGGCAAAAAGAGAAAAAAATCAATTTTCTTGAAATTCTCTTTACCAATTTTAATTAAACTTTATATTTAGACACTATTTATGATTATAATTAAGATGGCAACACTCATTTTCTCATGAAAATAACTTTGAGAATAATTTACAACAGGGAAATTTTCATCATTTCTTCGCAACTTTTTGAGATACTAAATAACTTATCATTGTAAAGTTGTATCACTATTAAAAATACAAATCTTACGTCTGAAATATGAATTTATAAAACCAATACTTTATGAGCTATAAGCTAATATATCTACTTTTTAGTTCAGGTATTTAAACTTTAATTAGATTCTTATGCTCTTTGATGAACCAAAATGTTTCTCTTTCCTCACATTTTCTGTAACGGTATGCCTAGTTATTGATGCCATAGATTAAGTAACAGTGTATATTATTTCATGTATGATCTTTGGTGTAGTGTTTTTGCAACAATGTATATATCTATTATTTCGTTTAACAAATCTTACGAGTTTTTAGTTAAAGTCTATTTTAAGATAATTGCTGGAGAAGTGCTGTGTGGTGCACCGTGCCATTTATTTTAATGGGATGATTAATCCGGCTCCAGAATATATCAGTGACAGGGAACTTAATAAAATTTGTTCATACCCCTTATTTTATATAAATTTTCAATGGGAAAATTCTCGATTAGGTTTCCTCTTGGTTTGATTTCAGTTCTGGTTCATGATAATGGTTTAGGTATACTACAGTAAAAGGCTTCACCTTCATTTACTAAAACTACCTGTATGTTGTTTAGCTTCTAAGTGATTGTTCATTTGAACTTGAATTATTTAATAAATTGATTAGCTGTCTTTTATCTTCATCATTAATAAAAAAAACAGGTTTGGGTTATTTGTCTTAATTCCAGCAATAATAAACTTGGATGAACCATTCCTTAATTTATCTCTAAGGCTTTCACAGATGACTCACTGTACAAGTCTGTGCTGAAAATAGCATCACCATTTATTAAATTATAATTTCTTTTAACGCTTGTGTATTTCTGTGTTATTTGAAAATATTTTATATAAATCAGAAACTACGAACACGATCTTAGAATAATTTACTGAAAATAATCAGGAACGTCTTTCATTACTAGATTATACAGCTAATAGCTTTCTTACTTCAGCTATAAAAACATTGGTGATGCATTGATGATAAAGAATACGTCATAAGTTGAGCCATTATCAGTGTCATATGGTTTTTTAGAAGCTAGCACATAATATTTCTTAACTACTTATAATAAACTAATTTACTCCAATTTTTGTAAATTCTTTCTGCCATCTGGTTTATTGGAATGTTTTTGAGTTGAGTTTTTATATTAATTCAGATAATTTTTAATTTTTCTCTAAATAATCTTTCACAACAAATATTTTTCCTTTATCAACTAACACTTTGGCCATAATTACTTCATTTTAAATGTGTGACTAGACTGGAAATCCAGGGAAAATATATATAATTTATTGTCATAAAGATCAAATGACTTCAAACACTTTTAAAGTCATCCATATTTATTATAGTTTCATATATATATTATTTCAAGTCTTGGTTTTATTTTAAAGATGATGTGGCATTTAACAATTAAGATCTAACACTTACTTGATTCAATTTCGTAATTTTCTTACCATGTTGAACGTTTCTTAAAGATTTGCAAATAATGATACGTAAAAAAAATAATAAAGTGCATAACTTATTTTTAACACAACTATTTTACTTCCTATTTTTTATTTCTATGATTTAATTAAAAATTATTGTCAGAATTTGTATTCAAATTATATAAACATCCAATCAAAAGTCAGTGATCTAGAAAAAAGGAATTTGTTTAAAAAGATAGGTAGTTAAAATATTTTAGCTAATTTTATGGAAAACATTTTGCAAACAATATCTTCCATTCAATTTTTTTCATTCTGATTTTACGAGGCAATATTAATAGTAATTATATATTATTACATTTAGCAGCCATTTTGAAAGTAGGGTAATCAATATACCTTGCTTATTTCCTCTATGGTGTAGGTGGGCTATAATATTGACCCATAGTGTAATAGGTCAAGATAAGACGGCTTCCCTTCAGGGTAAGTCAAGATACAGACATAATTTTTTGATGTAATATCTCAGGGTAAATATAGAAAACTGACACACAAGCAGTGACTTGAACCTTGGCCATCCGGTTTACGTGCTCACCACTCTACCAACTGAGTAATCCGGGATCTTCTCCGTGTTAATACGTCATTAACTATATAAACCTCCAAACGTACTACTGATGTTTGAGTGTCATTTTTCTGTATTTACACAATACTAAGTCAGAATGTAAGTTGAGAATACGTGTTTGTTCAAATTTCTTAAGGCTTTTACTACTTCCCTACTTAGAAATGGTGGCATTTATTCAAAATTCCCTTATACTTACCAAAATAATGTGTCCCAAAAAAACCTAGGTGGGTTTGGTGCACATATACACGCTGGCTCTTATAGTGTTTAAATCTTGGCACGTGATAATATATTGACCAATAAAATATTATTATACCCCTAATTTAAACTTTAGAAGAGGTAGGGGAAGGAGGGTAAAAGTGTTGATTTTAAGTCAAAGTTTCAAAACTTCAATTCGCCCTAATAAATTACTAAACATTACAAATTACTAACCTTCTTTTAAAAATACGTAGTTTGCTCACTAACAGGAACAATATTATTGCCTCATCCACAAGTTCCTAGTCTAGATAGTTCAATTAGCTAAATATGTTTAGCCTTATTTACAAATTTATATTAATCCTGATATGTGATAATAGTCCATTAAATGTCTCCCTTTAACGTGTCCACAAAAATAAAACATAAATTGTTCTATTGTGAAATTTTTTTATTTCGTCCTGGCCATCCTATTTTCTCTTGGACACTTAGCTAGGTGCTTTGAAAGAGTAGTTTTCTAATATGATAGTAGGAGGCGTTTATAAAGGCGCTTTCCATTTAGATAGATAAAAACCTTTTCAAATCTACTATAAAATTTTATCATGTAAATTAGGAAATAAAAATGGGAAAGGTGAAGCATAGTGTTATCCATATAAATTATATTATCTACCCATTCTACTCACTCATTATTCTTTAAGTTCCATTAGTAACAATACCCTTTATTTATTTTAAAAAAAATTGCTTCCTTACGAGCCACAGTAAAGATAAACATATTTATCAACTTCTGATCTTTCATTATCTAGTACAAACAATAACATTTATTCAGTCAAAACATCATTTTAAATTTTAAAAATGGAGGAGTTATGACTTATGAGATGAGCCATAGATGCAATGCCATTCTATTCCTCCAGTAATGGTGATGAGGTGGGCAATACGTACTTGTTCAACTTGGAAATAAGAACTTATCTACTATTTTTACTTTCTCGATATCCTACAGGTAGAGAAAGTATTGTGATCGTAAAAAATAAAACTCGATATTTTGATGAATTTTGACGTTTCATGACCCCCCAAATCCGAAAGAGTGGTTCTTGAATTTCCGTATGTTTGTATATCTGTCCGTATGTACCTCGAACTAGAGCTTAAATTATTTTACAGATCGGGCTAAAACTTGGTATCTAGGGATTTAATAGGGTTGCCCCGAAGGGCTTTTGGAATTGGATATCCAACCCTAAAATAAAGGGTAGTTTACTGAAGGGCAAAAAGAGAAAAAAATCGATTTTGAATAAATGTCATTTCTAAGCATTGATCAATATTATAAACAAAATGGCTACTCTAATTTTTTTGGCAAATTAATTTTAAGGGTTCCAGTCTGATGGGTGAATCTACATTTCTTATCACATCTCCGAAACTATTTGAGATATGAAACTACTTATCGTTGAGACTATGTAGGTCTATTTATAATACAAATATTTTTATTAAAACATATTTTTATAAACCCATTAATTTTCATATGTATATATATATATAAACTTTTCGAACACTAGAGGTCAAGTATTGGGACAGTAAAAAAAAATCGAACCCGAGATATTGATGGATGTCGACGTTTCATGACACCCCGAACACCAAAAGGTGTTTTTTGCAATACTGTCTGTCTGTGTGTCTGTTTAACTCTGAAATTAAGAGTAGTTTGGTAAAGAGCGAAAAGAGAATAAAAACAATTTTCTCAAAATCGGCTATAACAATTTTGATTAAAATTCGTATCTAGGCGTTGATTAAGATTATGAGCAAAATGACTATTTTCATTTTCCCATGAAAATGAAACTTAGGGTACTTTACAGAAGAGGAAATTTCCTTATCTCCATAACTATTTAAGGTACTAAATAACTTATCATTGCAAAATTGTAGTACAGTCCTATTAAAAATAAAAAAACTTATATTATAAATATTACATTATAAAACCAATAGTTTCTTAGTTATTGCAAATATATTAATATAATTTTGTGAGCTTTAGTTGGACAGAGATAGGGAGTAAGTATATAAGTTTATGTTCCTCTTTCTTTAAACTCTTAGGGGACATTTTTGTACATCAATGATATGTAGCTATCATTTTAGACTTAATAGTCAATATTTACCTTTTTTATTGGTCCAAATTTATAAATCAAGAATTTAATAAAAATGCGATAACCATAAGTTGAGCAACTCCTAATAAAATCTCGAACATTTTAAACGGAATTTGAAATTTTTATAAGAAGTATTGATTCTTATGGACCCAATATCGATCTTTTTTTGGGTCCAAATATACTATTGAGGACTATCATTCTTTAAAAAGAGTAAATATCTCAATTTTTAAACAATGGAGTGAGAAAGCCCGTGCGGAGTTCCGTACCATTTATTTTACAGTGTCTCACTACCCGTTTGAGCTATTCTCATTCTCTTTATTTAAAATATGGAATTTGCACTTGGTGAGGTACAGCATTGTAATGTTAGTTAGATCTAATCTTATTAGAACTGAAATATTATGTTGACATTAGTAGAATAATTTTCTTCAGATATGATGTAGAGTTTTATAAATTAGGTTCTTTGCTTATACAAATAATTTTAAGCTATCAATTTTTAGACATTAAATACAATTTGTGTTAACAGTATTTTCCCATTAATAGGTTTTTGTAAAAATAGATGTTCTTTAAATTTGTATTTTAATTACTGTAACCTTCTCTATTGGGTTATATAGTTGAAGCATAGGATATCTGACTCAATTCTTGTAGTGCATATTGTAATATCGTTCAAAAATCCCTTCATATTAACAAATAAAATCACAGATAATATAGAAATAGCATCATTTAAGTAATTAAATAATTCATTAGATTTAACAACTTTTGTGGTAAATTAATTAATTGTAATTTCTAATAATATTTTCTGTACTGATAATTTTAAAAAAAATTATCCAACGCAGTGAAAACGTATTTCTCTGAAATGAGATAAAGAAGGTACAACATCCTCGTTCTTAGCTTTTGAGCCAAATTACGATATACATTTTGCACTTTGCTTGTAAAAACAGACATAGGCACTTTACCCACGATAAAAGCAAGAGGTGTGCATTAAACATCGTTAAACAAGTAAAGAAGTAATATAACTTGCGAGTAATACATAGGAGAAAAATTGACTAGCTCGGCTTTAATTCCAATCCAATTTTTGTACAAATCCACAGCTAAAGACTGTGTTTTTTTAAAAAGATCAACCACTATTTGTGAGATCGGGAAGGTTGTATTACCGACCTTGTCACCGACTAAATTTTTATATATTATATTATATATATTTACGTTGGTCATTATATTTAATTTATACATACTGTTTATTTAATAAATAGTCACTAAAACAATAACGTTTCTAATAGCAGAATTTTTTATTTCTAGCACATACAATGGACTGATTCCTGTATATTCTTGACCAAGACGCATATCTGAAAGTTATTAAAGGGCACCTTGCCTTCGTACTCTGCTAAGACTCCGTTGTTGAGTTTCAGCAATATATCGAAAAATAAGTTTAGTTTTTGTTTTCACAATGCGGATGCGCATGTTGGGTGACATGGAATGTTTCACAATATCTGGTCATATGTAGGATCTTTTCAGGCAGGCGTTGACCTTGTAAGCTTTAGTGACTTAGAATGGCCAGTAGAGTTTGTCAGAAGTTTCCTGAGAACAATACGGTGACGTCTCCTGTGAGCACATTGTTGCTTCTGAGATCTCTCATAGTTCTATTTAAATCTTAAATTGGTGTATTATACGACATTGTACTCTCATCCCATAATATAAGCAATAATTTTTGAAGTAATTTTGATGTGAATCTTTGTTTTGCAATGTTGCACACATAAATTTGGTTTCTAGAAAAATGCAAAGGTAATTTAAATGCCGCATACGCTGTCCTGCCCCCTTTTAACAAATTAGCGGTTATACCCGAATGCAGCATGCTCTTCACTGCCCCCCTTTAAAAAGTAGTAGTTGTAACCGATGAGAACTGTGCAAAGGCAGCACATCCCTCAAATTTGAGCTTAACCAATTAAAAAGTATTTCCTTTACCTGTGGACGCATCTTAAAAGAACATTTTTCTTACAGCAACTTGAATACTCTATAACAATTTTATGTCTACGGTAAGTAGTTCTATATTCAATAGAGGCTGGTTTGTATTCAAATACCTCTCAAATAGTCTCTATAAAAATATAAATCCATACTAACTGTCAGGTAGAATAAGACTCAAGTCCTTTTAGGTTTGTCTGAGAGATACTTTGCAAATTGGTTGGTTTGGACTTAAATGTATAAAAAATATCCTTAATGAAGACCAAATTTTCTACCGATTGATATGAATCTGATTCTTTGTTCAATATCATCCGACATGCTTTTCTTGTGAGCAAACCAAAGTGAGAGAGGATATGTCACGTGTAAGATATTATTATTACGGAGACCAAATATCCAAGCATTACATGAAGCAACTTCATTGTGAGTATGCATCTTTGCAAAGGCATCTCCAACGCACAATTTTAAGAAAGTTGTTAATGTGTGTCGCATGAGTCATTAGTAACGTCATTTACATTACTTCTATAAAATAAACACATCAATTATTTTTGAGATTGACAGCTAAATGCATAGAACCTTGAATAATACCTACTGAAATTGTTTCCCCTCACTGTTCAAGTTAAGATTAAACGTCTCTAGATTACTGCCCTTATTGTTTTACTTACACACATAATTAACGGATTTGATTAAACTACATAGCTCCACATTAATGTGAGAATCGAACTATTGTCTAGTTCCAAAGCTCAATAACGAGTCATTGCCGAGCACTCTTTATCATAGGGATGCCATCTACGGTATTTGGGATAGCTGTCATTCCCGCCTATCTCTTTGAAATCTCTTTAGATGGTGTTTGCTGCATGTGCGGAGACGATGGATTAAAAATACCGTATGAGCTGTGTACCATATGTTTATTACACTTACATGCAGTTGTGGGTTAATGTTTGAATCCGGAATCTCCGAGCTTACCTCCGAGTCTATATTGTAGGGTCTGATTTTTTTCTGAAATCATAAAAATATATGCGCTTATGACAGCCCTTGCTTTTGTCACTCCACAGTGTATATAAAAGACTTTTATCGCCCATAACATCACTGCTCAGCTAAACAGCTTGTAAACTTTCTGGATAAATTAAACATATTATAAAAAAAGGCATTCAAATCTATCCAGAAGTTATCTAGTAATAATAGAACATATAAGTGTAGAAACTCCATTTTAAGGATTTGTGAATTAAGAAACCCCAATAAAAATAAATTAATTATTTCTCTTTGGACTTACTTTTGATATGTATTCTGTAATTACGCTTTGTATTTGGTGAAGAAGCTATATATATAAATAATGAATTCAACATTCAATAGGAGAATCCACGATCTATCACGCGTTTTAATACAAAATCTTTAAAAAAACATCATCTTTTTAGTTAATTCGTTTGATAAATAGCCTCAAACCTTCTCGGTAAAAATATACTTTGTATAAAGGAAATTGCATCGCAATCAATCAAGCGGTTACAGAGATCTTAGAGAACAGACATACAGACCGACACCTTGTTACTTAAGTTGTAGATATATATGTATATAATATATATTAAATCTATAATTTATATAATATAATATAGATATAATATATAAATCATGTACCGTAACATGTGGGATTCACTTCAGCGCTGAACAGAAAATACATATACAATTAAAATAGTTAATATAAAAATGTGTCTTATTTGACCTTTTTTCAGAGTTAACAGTCAATTGAATCCACTAAATTGTTTGTTTAGTATATTCGATATTTCTTGACCGGTTGACTAGGTTTGCTACACGATTTATACCTGTTTATTCCAAACACCTAGTAGGCCCTATTTTTGAAGAATGTGGAATTCTACGAAAGAAGACTGCAACATGCCTCAGGCTAAAGGTGGCAATTTGGAGCTCTTCTTATAATGCTAATAAGCTCCAAATTATTGGTGTACAGACATGACTATAACTCGAAAACAAAATCAAATGGGACACATGCATATATTAACTTTTTTTAATTATTTTTGTGTCTCCTGTTCACCGCTGAAGTGGGTCCTGCATGTTACTAAACATCCTGTATATAAAGTGTAGGGTATAAACCCATATATTGTGTTCGAAATAATTGGTATTTTTTTAATGAATATGCGGCCTTCTCTTTGGATATTTTTTAACTAGGTGTATAAGCTTTAGTGCTTAAAAAAATTATGGAAATGGGGTATGTCTGAGAATCATTATAAAAGGGATTTACGTACCGTTTATATATACATTTTTTGAGTAGTTCTGTATTTAGTATTCTAAATATAATTTATTATACAATTTATCAATTTGATTTGTAATATGGCTATGGGCTAGGGTTTGGAAAATTAAATGTCACCCGGAATAGAATTGAACCTTTGCCTGTCTTCCAAAGATTCCTGTCTATTGTGAGTTTGATGCTGAGACCATGGGCCCACCTATACGTGGTTCTGATATTTTATTTCTAAGTAGGTCTTAAGCAGCTTTCTCTCGAGATACGCTCAACCCAACGGGTTATTAATGATATAATAAAAGATGGAAGGATATTGAGGATAGCATAGAGAAAATGTAGGAGAAAGAACTAATCAATTCTACCCTTCCAAACATTATACTAAATAAATATATCAATTTCATTGTGAATGATATTTTTAGCTAATATATTTTATTAACAAGATGAGAAAACATAAATTATTTGATAAATAGTCTTCAAAGTTCATAAACCTCAAATAGAATATAAATGTTTTGTAAAAGCTTAGTTGTGTGCTTCAAGTAGTTATGACATTTCTAATACTATGCCAAACGACGACTTAAGGAAACAAAAAATACCGTTAGCATCAAAAGCCGTTGCGTCTTGAATCTGTTTTCTAGGTCCATTTCTCTTTTCTAACACCCACTGTGCGTCAGCCAGCACTGGCTATCTCCCACCGAATCGCTGCAACGATTTGATTACCGTACCCCACAGAATGAGAGTATGTGCCTAGAACCGGTTCAGGGAGACTTGTAGAATATCAGATTGACTTTGTGCTCGCATACCGCGATAGTAAATATTTTATCAACATTAGGAGAACTGATACTTTTTTTTAGAACCGCGTCTTACTATCTGTTCGGATTATACGCTTGATCCATTTATTAGTTGTTCAAGTTATATTATTCCAATTAAATCTAAATATTAAAGTTTTCCTCTATGACAACCATAGTAATAAAATGGCAATTATTTAAATATAATCTTTATACTTTCTTTAAATAAAT
This sequence comes from Timema genevievae, assembly GCA_902155825.1. Lineage (NCBI taxonomy): Eukaryota > Metazoa > Arthropoda > Insecta > Phasmatodea > Timematidae > Timema > Timema genevievae. The sequence goes on from CABFWO010000573.1 coordinate 125,871, forward strand.
TCAATCTTATAAAAGCTCTATTAAATTATTGATACCAAAGCTATAGGCCTAGCTACGTTTGGAATACACTTAAAGGTCTACTCATGGATGAGTAACCGTATCTATAAGGTTGTCTCATTCTTAAAGATGGACCTACCAGTTTTCTTTATTATAGGTTAATTATTGAAGTAACAAGCCTAGAATTTGTAAAGATATATTTTATGAATTATAAGCTTATTTTATCTTTATTTATGATTTTCTTTTCATTCAGTAAAATGCTAGTAACAAAACTTTAAAAACGATCGGTGACCAAGAAATATAATTCACGATCGTATTTAAGTCCCAGGCTCTTAAGAACCATTCATCTCTGAGACAGTCAATGCGTTAACTAATTGTTTAGGGAAAGTGTTACATGTAGTTATAATGTTCAAATTTTTAAATGAATACGGTGCATATGTAAAAATTTTTAAATTTATTAAATAATAACTTGATACTATGTATTACAAATATTCACATTAATAACAATATTAATTGAATCTACTTAATAAAAACATTAAAAAAAATAGTTTGGTTACCATTGGTTACTATAGGCCTATACACATCTCTTATTAATCCCGTAGTTGGATACGCAGGCAAAATGTTGGTCCATTTTAGTTTGGTTTTCCAATAACGGCGAGGCTAAAGCTCAAATCCAGACCTGCAGTAGGCCTACTGAGGGTAATATTTCCCATAGGTATTCCTACTCTACCTAAAAGCAAACGAGGTTAAATTTACTATAAATTAAATCTAATTCCTCCCTACGCCATTTTATTAACTAAAATTACGATATTTGTAGTAAGACATGATGGGAATAAAACTATCTCTTTTTTATATAAGTTTAGAACTATTACTGTCACTAACCCGCCTCGATGTCGTAGTTAGCTAACGCACTAGATTCATGTTGAGCTAGACTTCCGAGGACTGGGAGATCGAGGTTAGAATCTCACACGGGTGAACTGGGGGTAGTTTATCCTGAATGGCTTTCCACTCTCCCTCCAATTTCCAATTTTCTAGCCCATTAGTGTGATTATTACTTAAGTGTATAACCCAAACGGGTAGTAAGACGCGGTGATAAATATTATAAATATTATACTGTCATTACTGAATCATTGTTATCCTATATTATAAATATACTTTGGCCATTGTAGAACCCACTTTGGTGGCCGCATCATCTAAGGCGCTACTCCCACAGTATACTAGACTGCCAATGACTGGGAGATCTAGGTTCGAATCTTGGTTGGGTGTACTGAGGATGATTTATCCTAAATGGTTTTATATTCTCCCTATACACAAATTCGGGTACACTTAGTATAAATATAGCCTTCCTCATCCTTAAAACCATTAGCGTAATTAGTACATGAGCGTATAAACCAAACGGGTAATAAGGCACGGTGCTTAAAAAAAGAGATCGTTGTTTAAACTATTTCCTTCTAGAAATGATATATAACAATTTAGGAGTTACATAATAAACATGATCCTACTTGTGTGTGTAATAAATTCTTTCCCATCTATAGCTATTTGAATGTCAGAAAACCCAACGAAACAATAACTAACGTGACCCCAAACTCCTATTATTATTGTAACAGTTCATGGTAGTCACTTATTACTCCACTAAAATAGTGTTCATTTTCTTGACACATCTACCTTTCAAGTGACTCGCGTTGTGCCGTTTCTCTTGGCCAACACTCTACTTGTCTCCAGTTCCTTACCTGGAGGAGTGATGTGAGGTTAGCCTTGACAAGCATGGTCGCGTTTAGCGCTGCCGCCTCTGTTCTTTCGTTGTCCGCCTGGGGTTGTAGTGGTATGATTGTGACCTTTGCTCATATCGTTTCACGTGCTATTTTAATTTATAACGTTAATCATTACGAAACGGAACGATGTGGTTTCTGTATGAGTGTGCTATTGCACACCCCTGACACTATTCTTCATGGTAGCTGATCTAACAATAAGTGGGCTTCATTCTTGCTCGGTGTCCTCTGGTCGATTCGCGCCTGTAAAATGCGCTTGACCGCTCAAATATCTCCTGCAGCCTATGTACATATATATATATATATATATATATCTTAAAAGAGTAGATTAAGATCTACATGGCCTTAAAATTATGATTAGATTTTGAACATAATCTTGATGTCAAAACTCTTAAAAGAAGTTGGCCCTGTGCAGCTGTTGTTCATTGGTCTGTATATAATATGTACACTCCGTTTACCACGAAAGGTAGCAAGATTACCTAGCACGTCCACAATGTGTCGTAGCTTATAATATGTATATTGGGGTCATAGTGTAATCCGTCAGTGAAAGACTTCTAACTTTCAGGTTAAGCTGAGTGTACGTAGACACTGCAGGTAACCTATCACAACAAATTAACCCTGATATTTTGATATTCACTTTTTCTACTATCAGAAGAGAAAATCATTATTGGCATCCCCATTGTATAATTGCTAAGAAACATTTTTTAAACAATTGTATTTTCTTTATGAGATTTTGTTGAGTTTAAGTCAACATGATTATTTTGACTTTTTATGTACGAATACTCATTTCAAACAATGTTTTATATTTAATTTTTGTTTATTGGTTATAAAAAAGTCACTTCTCGTCAAGCTTTTGATTCCTTTCTTAAAATTTATAGTGGATTTAGATATACCTTGGGTCAAGAATTTTCCTCTAAATTCATTTTCATTTTATTATTTTCAACTGGGTCTTAAAATAGATCTAATTTATCTTAAGACTAGAAACCCTACATAAAAAGGTTTGGCAATAAAATAAAGTATTGTTTAAATATTTTTATTCTATATTAAACAGTTTTTTATAAATCCTAGTTATATACCAAAAAAAAAAGCATGAAACAAATGGTTTGTGCACTTTTAACTGTCTCTAGTATTTTACTTACTATTCATTGAAGTAATTTAAATTTTGCTTTCTCAAATATACGGAACAAATAAAAAAAACTTCTTTGGCATATCGTATTTATAAAAGTTTATGTTTCTTACACAATAATATTAATATTTAAACAAGATTTATATCAACCCAATTAAGAGTAATAATTTGAGTTTGATTTGGACATAGCTTTAAAACCTTAAATATATTTCATATTAATTGTAGATAAGGTATGTGTAAACAAATCTGCCTTATCTGTCGTACTACATAATATGTCAAATATCCCTGAAAATAAATGACATTGAAATATTTTACTCTCAACACGCGTAATCTACTAATTCATAAACTGTATTGCAAGTTTAATTTTCATAAATTTTGGTATTTATAAATATGTTAGTATTTGACTGTTACACACATATATATATATATAAAATCCTGGCATTTACCCGTGGCTTCGCTTCCATTACACAATCAGTATATAAATATATTTGACAAAATAAAACTCCAGAATATAATGGAACCTAGTATAAAGCAGTATCTATGCCCGTACGAAGATTCACGAATAAATACGAACACGCCACACCCTCCCCCTCCTCACTACAGCTCATATCATGCGCCATCTTATGTAGTACCTGCAACACCAGCAGTGACGTATGTTCACTGACTACCCCCAGTTTTTTAGACACTACTTTTCTAGCTGACGAGATAACGTGATGTATATAAGTAGCTTAACAAGTTACCTGAAAAATAAAAAGTATAACAGAAGAAGTCCAGTTTCGATACGATGAGTAATTTTTGAGTTTGCTGGATACAAACATACAAACGAATATTATAAAAATTGATTATTTAGTATTATTATCGTTTATACTACATAGAAAAATAAATCTACACCAAAATTCGAATGCGCAGACGAACATTAGATTTGTAGGCCTATTATATGTATATATTGACTATCTAAGAAACAAAAATAAAGTAAATTAAAATAATAACTCTTTAGTAAGCCCCCTTTCACACCAAATAAAATTGCGCTTTTGTCTTGGTACCAAAACCAAAACTAAAACAACTTAATTCACAAGTAACAGCTTAAAATTATTGAAAATATATCCAAATAAGTCACAAATGTAAGCATGCTAGAAGTGACTTTTTTACTTGGCGGCAATGTTCACTAAACACCAAAAGAAGTAGTTTAAATTTACTTACTTAAAAACAAAAAAAGAAGTAAATTTAAATAAGCACTCTAAATTAAGCACTCTAACATAAAAAACTAAATTATTCTGTCAGCTCAGAATCATGAAACCAAAGTAAATAAACCTATTTCAAACGCAACACCATAAAATTACTGAAAACGTATTATGTGGCCTCGATCTTTTAACTGACAATAATAATGCAAGGAACGCATACCAAAACATTCGTTTACAAGGAAATTTATAGTTGGTTTGTTGATCCTTTCAAACCCTTCGTTGCAAAGAGACGAACAAGATGGTGTATGGATCAAAAGTGAATATATTTGAATTGTCACATATTTAAAAAGCAACTATATCCACAGTAAAAGTAGGTTTTTTCTACACTGCTTCCCTCGCTGATAATATTATAGCTTACATTGTTCCCTAGAAAATAAGTAGTACAACAAATAAAGTCACTTCTTGATCCGATGAGTAATTTTTGGTTTATTGGCAACCAACAAACATACTGACAATTGAATGTACTGACAGGCCTTAAGAGTTTTATTGTATGTGTGGATAATATATAACTTACACCATTCCCTGAAAAAAAGTAGTACAACAGACTAAGCTACGTCTCAATCCTATGACTACTTTTTGAGTTTACTGGCAACAAACAAAAAGAAAGACAAATGAATGTACTAACAGACCGTGTAGTTTCATTGTATGTGTAGATAATAAATATACAAGCCGTGTCTGTTTTAAATAAAGCAACCTGAAATTGTTTACCTTATTAAACTTGTATTTAAATATTTGTGTAGAATCCTACACTAGAACATAATGCCAAATAAGTCGAATGACCTAGAAAATTACATTAAGCTATTATTTCTTAAGACGTGTATTACTCTAGCGTGTAAAAAAATTAAATTATATTCCTCATATATTGTATGTACTGCAAGGTCTTGCTAATACATTCCAGCGCTGAACCTCTTCTACCTCCTCTAGTTGTGTTCCCTCCAACCCTACTCATGGTATAGAAATGTTATTTTTCTTTATCTAACCGTGACAACCAGTTGTTGATATCTCGTCTTGATAGTGTGATAGTGTTTTTACGTAGATTTATGGTGCAATGTTGTTGAACAAAAGAAAACATAACACGTTAAACCTTAAACAAAGACCTGTGATTTTAGACAGATTTGAGAAAGGCTAGATATTAATCAAACTAGCTACAGAGTATTCTATGACTAAGCGCCTTAATGACTATCTATACCTATCTACTTGCTATAACTATCTCCTTGCTAAACCTATCTCTTAGCAATCCCTTTAGGATGACAAGGAGTTAGGTATGGTTTACCATTACAGCTGTTTTAAGTATACCATTTTCAAAATAAGGAAACGTGCTGCAAAGATATGGGAACATGTTTAAAATCAAATTAATTAAGCATATAAGAATCAATTTACGAATAGTAATATATCGATACACTGACAGATGATATTGTCTAACTTTTTTTAATCAGTCCTTGATATACCAACTATTTGTTAATCCGAACATCCTTGATAATTTCATGTTCGGGTGAGTAAATGGTTGCTGTATATTGCTTTCTACAGTAAAATAAAATAAAATAAAATAAATAAGATAACTTTAAAACTTACATGAGAATGTCACTCCACCAAAAACTAATGGCAGCTTCAATTAAACTCAAATTATTTATATTGAGCTAGGCTCAGAGTAAGTATGGGACCTATTAGGATCTATGGATAGACAACAATTTAATTTCTAAGGATATTTATTTTCACTCACAAATTTCAAAACTTACACTACTTTTTTCTTAAAGGCAAATTGTATGTTTAAGTTTGGTCCTTGTTTAAATTATGACTTTAAAAAGGATTGCATTTAGAAAAAGTGTGTTTGTTGAACTATACCTAATCGTATGCGCCAAGAAAGACATTGCACTAGCGTAAGCTTTTCAAAACATTGTGTCTCATAATCTATATTCCTAAAATAATATATATTGTACGTTCCAGAAATAATCACATAGTCTAAAAATCATCTAATTTATTCTACTTATATTTAAAACCCCTGAATCATTAAGCCATATACATAAATATTAATGATATAAAGTGACTTTACTCTTACTTATAACTTTTCTCTAATTGAGACTAGAAACCAACAATGGTATTCATTTTACCACAGCTTCAGTAATTCCCATTTTTCCCATGAAATACGAGGCTATAGAAAGAAAAATAGCGTCTGTTGCCTTTTGGTAAGAAAAGGGTACTATTATTTCAGTATTTTCAGGCCAAATTTGTGAGTATAATTTGAAATCAAGCGTTTGACATAATGAGACGTCACATTTTAAGGCTGTTTTCTTGTTCAAAGCGCAGTTTCGCTCTCAAGTTTATTTGCACTAAACAAGGAGCAAAGAAGTTGTAAGAACAGTGGTGACGTCACTACAAAGGCATAATTTGCGATTTTCCTGAAAAATACATGTGACTAATTTATTCCCTAAGTTGATGCTACTTTAATGTCAAATCTAAATTCAAAATGGTGGCTAGTACCAATAACACAAACCTTTTAAACAAAAGTTGGAACTGAAAATAATATAAGTTTATACTTCTAGACAAACCAAACTACTCATTAAAACTTTTTTATATATATATTTTTAGTGCGAATCTTTCTTGGTTTATTAAAACATTTATTTACTGTTTAAAACATGTTACAAAAATCACATTTCAAGCAATATTCATTTTGATTTAGGATATTATGTTAGATATTAAAAAAAAACTTTGGATTTCGAGAAACAAACAATATTTATTATTTTACTGTTTTTTTATATTAACCAAAGAAACTATATTGTGAGTTATATAGATGTATTAAACAACAATACTAAGAAAAGCATAGTTTTGTCACAACTTATGCTAACTGTATATGAAATTAAATGATGCTTTTGACAGAATCTTGCTAATTTTAATTCTATGCTAGTCACTAATATGATCACATCTAACCAAGTATATTCTGAGGTCTTGTGAACATATGAACAACATAAACTCCACTAACAGGTTAACCAAATCGATAGCACAATGTAGAAATAACTAGAATAGTTGTTTTATCTAACCGTACAAATTTCATTTACGTAGTCTACTCTAATCAAAAGATTTGATCAGTTTTTAAATTTGTTAAAAGTATTATTATTTTACTCAAAGTTTTTCCGAATACAATATTGGAATTGAAAAAGGTTTATACAAATTTTAAAGATGCATCAATTTGACTTATTTAAAAGGATATGATTTATGAGTTGTTTTTATTATTTGGGGGCTGCAAGTAAATGGCAAAATATATCTCTCAGTTTGAACCTACTATTTTTGTTTATTACGAATCCATACGCATCTTCAAAATTGCATCAGAACATCTATTTGTATTCTCAAATTAATACAGACCCTGTTTTCATTCAAAACATTACAGGGTGACCTTTTTAATGTACTTGGGGCCCATTCCAATTCAGATGTATTTTTGAGATAGTATGAACACCTATTTAACATTGGACATAGGCTAGATATTTTTTAATAATTACCTTTAGGAATAAAGTAATTAACAGTATATTCTAAGGGATGAGGATTAAGTAAGTTTTTTAATTGTATATGGACTCTCATCCAGGTGGGGAAATCATGAAAAAAATCGTAGTAAGGAATTACATGTGAAAGCCCCCAGTACAACAGTTTGAGTATGTAAACCCAACTGTCACTGATAGTCCAGCTTATTACGAGCTTATTCTACGCAATCACTTATGAAGGTCAGGTTCACATCATACGTAAGCATTTCTCATAACTTTGGTTTCTTAAACCAGTTTCCATTACGTAGAGCTTTAATACATTTTGGGAAATTCTAAACCCTGGCGTAAAGAAACAATTTTATTGATAGCATCATGTTGTTGCTTTAAATGTTAATTTATTCTTAAGGAAAGTTCTAGCGGAGAATTATGTTACTCCTCTTTAATCCTACGACCCCTATACACAATTTCACACCCCCATGCTGGAAACAATTACAGCAGTAAGTTACTCTCAGATGCATAAACGCAAGTGATTGTTTAAAACATTTTGAATTTTTGACCATTGCAAAACTTATCTCTGTTGGTCTGTCTACGTCACAAGTATGTGTGTGGACATTCTGCTATGAACTAGTTTATTTTAACAAAGTAGGTTCTTGATTTTGGAACAGGTGCTTTAGTTGCTATATTTCAGCAAATTTTGGTCTCTCATTGAGTATTTGTTTACCAGCCTGTAGATCTTACTTTTTAAATATATTTAGTGGCTAAACTTTAGCCTACTAAACTACGCATTTGTATAAATATGAAAGTTTCTATTATACTCTAACTCCCAAATACCATGGACGCATGAACATAAAATAATATTGTACTAGCCTTAAAGAACTATACAAACTATTGATTTCCTTATAAACTCAAATAGTTACTTTGAATGCATTTCTGCATTCAAATCGTGTCATATCGTTCTAGAGTCAGCAAATATCATAAGGTAAAGTCGATATGTATTAACATAATCAATTGTCTAAAGCGCCAATTACTTGCTGATCCTTTTCAGAAACCATTAGAATTGACGAAGAAATGAATTGGATGTAAAGTTAGAAAAAAAGGTAGAACACTAAAATCAATAAAATATATGAGCTGCCATTACATTTCTAAAAATCGCTAGAAACCAAATTCACAAATATTTAATTTGAACATAAGCCAAAAGAATTACAATTAGAAAATAATTGAACACCAATATAAATAAAAAAAAATCTTTTTAAAATGGCACTAAACAATCATATAATCTTTATCATACAGTCTATAGCTTGGAACCAAAATTTTCAAATATATGTTTTCAGTTAACAGTCTAGGGCTAGTTTTAAACAGAAAACAATAATAATAGGCCTATCATAATAAAGACTCTTCATAAGTAAATTCTAAACAAAATTGTTATAACCAATTTTGCAATTTAACTAAATTTTTAAAATTAGAAATTTTAAAGCACTCTCAAACTATTTTCGTTTGTAAATTAATAAAAATATTTTTTTATTTATCGTGTAAAACTATTATTAGATACCCAAGTTGAACTAAATTGCAAAGGCCACTTTCAAAATATTTCCAATTATTTAGAGCCTTTCATAAGTAAAATAAGATTAAATTAATTTATGTTATCAAAATCAACACACCATGTAAAATAAACCCTAGCTACCAGTTTTGAACAAATAATTATAGCTATTTTTGAAATATATATATTTTTTCAAACATCTGTCGTCATTAAATGTTTTTTCTTTAGGATAAAAAATATATATTATTATTTAGCATGTAAAAATCTTCCAAGATACCCATTTTGAACAAATTGTTAAAGCCTTATGAAAATAGGCCTACTTTGAATTCTCACATATCAGCCATCGGTAAACTATCCTTAAACTGATTTTTCCAACAAAGACAATTATATCTTGTTATTTGTCATTTCAAACATTCCCCACATATACGTTTTAAACCAATTAATTATAGCCCTTTTTGAAATATATGTAATTTTCGAAAAATATTCTTTTGTAAACTACCCTTCATTTGAGTTCTTAGGTCAAAATAAAAGAAATTGGCCCGGGGTAGCAGCTTACAGCATCTAAATATCACGTGTGAACAAATTAAATGAAACCATTTTGGATAAAATCCAAGGAAAAGATAGACAACATGGGGACAGACGGAACTGCTAGACCATATTTGTGTTTGAGGGCACGTAAAACGTAATCATTCATCATAATCTCTAGGTAAAAAATAATCGCTTTCACAATACTTTCTTTAAGTGAAAGTGAAAATAAATCAAGATTTCAAATCATGTATTTTTAATTTTAATTTATGAAGACATAAATCGTGTTAGCGTTTTTAATAAAAATTATCAACATTATTTTGTTCAATACACTTAAGAATCGTCTATAACGTCTAATATTTAGAGTTTCGAATGTTCAGTACATCCTCAAATCATTAAAAATATGTCTTCAAATGATATTAATTAAGAAACCAATTTTTTAGCACCGCGTTTTATTACTACCTCTTCAAGTTATGTCTTTGCAATAATTACGCTGATACGCTAGAGATTAGAAAAGTTAATTTGAGAGGAAGTGTACCTGCATTTAGGTGGAGGTATATTGGAAAACAATTCAGGAAAAACCACATTAAGTATACCCGACTGGATTTGAACCCTAATCTCCTCGTCATCGATAGTTTATTCCTGTACGACAGCGATGCCTTAACCCATGCGGCCACCGAAGCGGGTAAAAGACTATTACTTTCAAACATGTTTTAAGAATTCCTAGTTTAAATAATTGTGTTCTGACCCAAATGAAGCAATATAATTACGTCTTGTTTGCATTTTTCACTTAAAACACTTTTTTATAATATCCAATCTATTGTCAGGTTTAGTTAATTTGAGTTTAAAACATAATGCTATGTTATGCGAGAAGTATTTTTTATAAAGTCAAATTAGGGAAAATAGGATAAGCATTGTGCAACCATTTTCAAGATTGCTTCTTAGGCCAATTTAGTGAATTTTATTTTAAAGTTTAAATTAATTAGTGATGTAACAATTTTTGCACTTACTTGAACTTTTAAACAATATTTCAAAGTTTAGATGGCCACGTGTTCTAACACGCTACTCAACAGTAGACTAGACTGCTGATGACGGGGAGTTGTAGGTTCAAATCTCGGTTGGGTGTACTTAGGGTGGATTTTCAAGTACATTAATAAACTGTTTAGATTTATTTTATAACATAAATGTTTGGTTAATTTGTCAGAAACAAAAAAATTAAATAATATTAACAAAAGTAATATTTTAAGTATTTCACAACGAAACCAAATTTACTCTTGTTGTTGAATGAATTATGAAAAGGGTCGATTGATTGCATACGTTTATTAAGTACTGTAAATGCATTGTAGTAACATTTTACTTTGGCTAGTAAAAAACTTGAATATGGGACACATTATAAATGTAATGTCCAAATATATCTTACTTTTTATTTAGGGGGTACTTAAGGGTCCTAATATCGTTTTATAGCAAGCTCTATTGGTTAAATCATATTTTCCCATTTTACAGTATTATTTTTCACAGTTTTATTCACAGTATTTCACAGAATTAACAATATATGATATTTTATAATAATGATATAAGAAAATAAATAATAAATAAAAAAAAGAAAATGTGACACTAACACTTGTCTTGATATGATAATTTTATTACATTTCTATTGAAAGAGCAAGAATAAAATAACATTCATTTTTTTTAAATTACCTTTGATTTGTATATCCAACAAAGTGAATTTATGGAATAAATATTAATTAAAATTATTCTCGAATTTTTTACATGTAATAAAATAATTTTCACTTTTAACTGGAATCATGATAACATAACAAATTTGTAGTGAAATACGATTTACTTAAATGTAGGTAATTTGTAATTTGGATTAAAATAAATTAGACTTGTAAGTTTAATTTGGCTTATTAATATTTTTATTTATAAAAGTGTAAGGGTAATCCTTATCTCGCATTAATTAAAGATGATTGACTTCTAAAAATTGTATTATTATAGTGCAAAGCGATTTTCACGACTTGCATGGACTATATTTAAAGCTTATAATAATGTATATAAAATGTATTATTATTATTAGCACCGTGTCTTACTACCCGTTCGGGTTATACGCATATATATATAATGTAAATAACTCATTTACATTTCCTGTTGTTCCTTAAACTATTTTAAATTATATAAATACACTCTGTTGATCAGAATTGATAGGCACCAGTTATACTAGATATGGACACCATGCGTTGATACATACAGCGCTAGTAGCGGTTGAAATTTGCAGCATAAAAGTGAAAGTTACTGCTGAAGATCAAAGCTAAAAGATTTTTTTAATGTTCGACACATGTTTAAACTTTATTTTATTATTCTACTTTTGAGACAATAAATAAAGTAAAAAGTGTCAGAATATAAAATAAGAATGGTTGCATTGTAGAATGTTAAAAATGATGTATAAACACTAGTAAATACAAAATATATTATAAATTTATTGCCAAGACATGAGAGGAAGAAAAACTAAATAATATTTTAAGGTATTAAACCTACATACTTCTATTAAAAACTAAATTTCCAACTTTCGTGGTCAAATTAGTTAAGTGATTCATATTAATCAAACCTAATACTTTCTTAGGTGATTGATGATAGTCAGAGCTAGAATTAACATTTTAAATACCATACCTAATTATTAGTCCATGTTTCCTACCATGTTTCTATATGTTAACAACCATCTGTAACACCTCGAAGCTTAATAGTTTTGCCACATTCGCACTTCATGCGCCGTCACTAGCATCATCAACGTGTCTCACGGTACTTAGGCCTATTGGCTCTATACCAAATTATTACTCTCTCCTGATAGAAATTATGTTTTAAAAAAGGAACAATTTATATTGGTAGTTTGAAAAATTACAGACGAGGAAAGTTCTCTTGCTTATTTCAAAATAAAGACAAAAATAGAAAAATATTTAAAATAATGATTATAAATGTCAACATCAAGATACAATTATTTATTTAATTCACTCTATTTAGTAAATAAATAGGCAACGAAACCGACGCAGCTCATGATTAGTCCACTCAAAACACATTTACAACCCCAATGAATCGTTAAAAAAAAAGTCATCGAACGTGATTTAAGAACTCAACGCGTACGCTTTGTATACGATGCAGGCCCAAAGTATGTTCGTGTGATTTGCGAGCCACTTCGCACGCCGCCGCGCCGGCATGTGGAGTGAGCCACTTGCCCAGCGCAAGATAACCATCGCATTTTACAAAATACCTCTTCCTGCATTTTCACACTTGAGAGAACTTTCAGCTACCATTACTCAATGCCACTAACTACACTGCACGTGTTTCAACAGCAATTATATGCATGGGGAACTTTTTATTTTTTTATTTTCTATGTATTCCCATATAAGGAAATACTACACTGATAGGCCTACTAGCAATAATTTTCTCAAAGAAGTTTCAGAATGATTTATCAGAATATTATTATTAGCACCGCGTCTTACAACCCGTTCGGATTATACGCACTATTATAATATTCTTTTTGACCATGCATTTAATAAAATGTCTGTGTATAATAGGAATCTCACCTTAAAGCAGAGTTTTTGTTGGTTTTTTAGCGAATGGAATCTTTGACCGGGAGAGATATATTATCTTGTTCAGTCACCTGTGTTTGTATATTTTAGCCGCTCTTGTGGCACAGAACGTTGCCCAGGGTACACCTTGGAGGTTGTCTACACGTCGTACACGCAATCAGATGATGTTATGATTGTGGTTATGATGGCGTGGAGTCAGGAATGAATTTAAATCTAACATAAGCCAAACTAACCAAACCTTGGTGACTGTTGGGATTGTTCCCATTTCGAGAAAAATGCCCATTGTACCGGCTGGAAAGAGAACCTGGGACCCCTAGGCGCGTAGCCAGGTGCATACCATGGACCCAGTTAGCAGAGTCTTTATATTTATAGTATGCTCTTGTTGGTTACCATCTAACAGTCGCTAATACCCAGAACACAGGCACGAAAGTGGAGAACGGGTAGTAAAATATTTTCATTTAGCTTGTCACACATTATGCTGGATATTAGGTGCAGTTTAGATTTCAATAGATTAATATTTTTTACTAAATCAGAATTATCCATATCTACTCTCCTGTAAAACAGTTAATTGGAGGGCAGTTATAAAGTCAATCAATAAACCATTAATACATTTCGCTAGATGACATTTTGGTTTTGAGATTTTTTTTTATCATTGAGATAACGCTTCTAGTTAAATAAAATCAAAATATAGGCAACATTAATAAGTTATGTGAGTTCATACCACCACACCTTTCTCCCTGTTTTTATTGATCTTTTTTAAGATCAGTTCCCATTATCGATTGTCTGCCAGTAAAATTCTTGCTAAGAATCTTATACGACCTAATCCATTCCTTTAAAATGATTTATTTCTTTAAAATTCAATCAATGACTAAGAAAAATAACAGTATATTGCAGGAAAATCATTTCTTATTGATTCTTTAATACCCATTGTATAAATATATAAATACATTGTAACATTATATAAATTATTGGGTCTGTACTTTGAACGATATTATCCATAATAAATAATGGTTTGGAACTATTTATCTAATGTAACGTGTTTTAACTTAATTGAATTCTCCATAGGTTAACATGGCTAAATACTTTGTGGTTTCCCAATTGATCACATATTAAATCATTGGGATATTCTTAATCTACTTCTTACTATCCATCCAGTATATCCCCATACATGTTGTTGCGTTCATATTAGTCATATTACTTAGGGCAATATTTGTTCTAAATATATTTTACGATGCTTAACATGCAGGATTAACTTAAAAACTATAATAATTTTGAGAGGGAAAGGACACATTTTTGAAGCTATAATATTTTTAACACTATAAATATAAAACGTCTTTAAGCGTTAGTGTTTATGTCATAATAAATTTTCTATTTGGTGTTTGATAATTTTTTTGTGTTATTGTAAGTGAATAAACCTATTTATAAAATGTAATACTATAAATAATGTTCTATTCTTGTGGAAAGGTGTTATACAGTAATACTTTCTTTTATGGAATGTGTATCAATTTTAACCATTTATAACGGTGTCGCGAAGGTTCCGCTAAGCGAAATATCAACTCACACTTCCAAGAAAGATTAGCACATTCCATTTGAGCGGAGATTTTCACCGAGTCACTTTTCATACATTCTTATTAACGTGGTGTTTCAAGTCCTGAGGTTAAATAACTATGTTATTATTTTCCTCTTAAATCTTATAGGCAAATATATTACAAATTCATATTAGTTGACGCAATTTTTAGATTAGGTTAGGTTAGGTTATGTTATGGGGGGCACAACAAATGACACGTTTACAGCCTCACTTACCCCAAAGATATCGCTGGCTACAATAAAGCAGTAACCTTTATTCCAGTTCTCTTCCTTAATCGTGCGTATCGACTAAAGCGCTTTGTGGTTGAATATGTCACTAACGTTGGGTCTGCTGTAGACCATATATGACATTACTTCAATATTTTGATCAAAACTTTAACATAACCTTCATCCCCTTCTCCTGATATTTAATTATCTGGATATTTTACCTGAACAGAAATTTCACTGAATCTACTTTTCATGCATTCGATATTATAATTAAATTACAATTAAATAAAATTTAAAAAATACTATGCCATATTACTTTTTCATCGTGCATTTTGTGGCAATTTTTATTCTGTGGATTTGTATTAAAGTTCACCCTAAACATTTTATATGAGTTAGAGTCAACTTCGGTGGTCTTGAGGTAAAGTGCTCACCTCGTGACTAGATGTTCGTGGGTTTAAACCCAACTGAAATCGACGAAGTTTTTCTTAATCGTTAAATATCTGTAAAACAGCTTCCTTAGAAGGGGAAGTAAAGCCATTGGTCTCGTGTATATTGTGGAATGTAAAATATACCTGGAAGGTATGTGAAAATAAATTTCCCGGCAAAATTGTTAGGCTCTTTCGCTCTGGTTCATAGAAATTCACCTATGCTGATATAATCAGTCAGTTGGATTTTACCTTGTAAAGCCTATTTAATATAAAAACATATTTTTAATAATGATCATATTTGATTTGGTAGGGAGTAATAAATGAAAAAAATATATCTTATTTTTAATTTTTTTATTTCCTTCTCTTTATTTGATACTGGTCTTAGACGTCCATGACAACATGTTTTGGTGTCATAGATAGATGTTACACCATTCTCAGGTCTGAGGAAAACCAACGTAATTGTAAAATAATGTATGAATATATGACGATAAAATGGTAAAGTTAATAAAGTTAAACTTTAAGAATGGAAATTCTCTAGTGGAATTAAAAGATATTAAAGTAAATATTAAATAAACAACCACTTAAATTAACAAGTTTATTATTACCTTATTTATGATAAAGAAGTTATTCATTTAAAAACATATTACGAGAAAGTTTGAGAAAAAGTTGAGGTATTAAATGTAAAAACTTTTTTTGGGATAATCAACAAAGAATAAGTAATAAGCTACCAATATGAAGAAATAAACTTAAAAAAATTATAAATTAGATTTTGTTGCTAGTGTAACATATAGTGTAATTTATATGTTGAGTAAATGTAGGCAGATATATTATTGTTAATTTGGTAAAAAAAAATGTCGCATTGAAATAAGATGATGAAGATGAATTTATGGTATTAATATTCTTTATTATGATCCGAATAGGTTTTAATTACAACAGAGGGGGAGCAAGAATAGTTGAAATGGGGATTATTTTTGAGTTTGTCGTGTTGACATAATTTTCAAATTGTGTTGATGAGGGATTGATTTTCAAAATTTGTATGCTCATTTAAAAATTTGTTTTTCTTTAGAATGGCTGTTTGGATGTGTAGGTTCTCACCTATGTCCCTTTTGAAACCTTTATAAGAGAATCGTTAGTTTCATACAGTTATTGATTGGCGTTGGTTGATGACCAGACATTTTAAATGTTTGGTGAACTTAGAATTGCATCTAATATATTTAAAATCACTAAAGTGTTCATCATATCGATTTAAAGAGTTTATTCAGGTTTTTCTAAAGTATACAGCCTTACATTCACAAACTGTCAATTTGCAGATAGCGCTTTCATAAAATTAATTTTTATGGTTAAGATTAAAGTTGTCGAAATGTTTTTTAACGTGTTGTTGGTTTTGATAGTAGTTCTAATTTTATGTTTTTTTGAAAAGATTTGTAGCTCTATTGGATTCTTTGCTTGTGTAGTTAAATTTTATCCATTTTGTTTGGGTAAGGTTAGTTGGAAGATTTATAAGGTTAGATATCTTGGTCATTTGAGATTATTGTCTTTGTAGACTTTTTTATATTACTGAGTGGGAATAGCCGTTGGATGTTTCTATTTGTTTATTTATGTTCAATTCTATTTTAAAGTTCTTCTTGGAGAGTGGGGTACTAATTAACCTATAAATAAGGCTATTAAATGTTTCCAATTTATGAGGTAAAGGATGGTTGGAATCATTGTGAATGATATAATCAGTATGAGTGGTATTTCTATAAATTTTGTATTCAAATTTGTAGTTTTGATTATTCATAATATTTAAGTTAGTGTATTTAATGCTATTATTTTGTTCACATTCAATTGTGAATTTTAGTTTGTATTGATATTATTTCAATGCCCCGTTTTGTGACAAAATTTACAATGATATATCTGTCTACATTTACTAATCATATAATTTACACGATATGTTACACTAGCAACACTATTTAATTTATAAATTGTTTAATTATATTTCTACATATTGGTAGTAAAATAATGATTTTGATCATCTCACAAAAAGTTTTTACATTTAATGCGTCAAAATGTTCTCAAACTTTCTGATAGTATGTATTTAAAATAAATTTTTCTTTATTATAAATAAGGTAATTATATACGTGTTAATTTAAGTAATTATTTGTTTGATTTTAATTTATATTATCTTCTATTTCCTCTAAAATACTTCCATTTCTAATGTTTAACTTTATTAAGCTTAAATTTTTAGTGTCATATAACAATATATTATTTTACATTTACATCGGTTTTCCTCAAACCTGAAGATCGTGTAAGATTGTACGACACCAAAACATGTCGTCATAGAAAACTAAAACTAATATCAAATAAGGAGAGGAGAATATAATTAAAAATAAAGAAGATATAATTTTATCATAAAAACATATTTTAGTACATATTTTAATAACATGCAACATTTTAATGATTTTGGGTTCTGTGGCTTGCACAATAAATTCTCCTCGCTACCCCTGTCAGTAAATCAAGTGAAAATGTAATACTTGGTCACATTGAATCCTTTTACTTTGCCAAATTTACCTTGGAATACACCTTTTCATTCTCAACACTACTAAAGACTAACACGTTTATTCAAAGTCTTACTATTCATTTATATGAGGGCAATATCATTCCATCCCTGACACTACAGCCCGTGCTGAAGCAATGCATACACACACAGGGTAGAATATTACACGGGGTTGCTAAAACTATGTTCATTGTGAATTATGGCTACAAGCGAAACATCATCTTTAGCTAAAACTAGATTCTACATAAATGAAGCAAGCAACTCATAAAACACCTTGAGCCTGGGTAACTTATACATTTTATCTTTACTTCCCCCTAGGCCTGTTGTATTTAAGAAGAGTTACCTCATTCTGGCAGCCAACATCTCATTACCATAGTACTGTATTGGAGAGATTTACCAAGAGATTTTATGATAAGAAAGAACAATATAATGTATGAATAGCATAATGTCCAATCTGAAGTAACCGAGTGAGTTGATGATAAACAAGAACAATAGAATGTATAGCCTACACATTAGAATGTCATCTATGGAGTAAACGAGTGATCTGATGATAAACAAGAACAATAGAATGTAGAGCCTACACATTAGAATGTCATCTATGGAGTTAAACGAGTGATCTGATGATAAACAAGAACAATAGAATGTATAGCCTACACATTAGAATGTCATCTATGGAGTAAACGAGTGATCTGATGATAAACAAGAAACAATAGAATGTATAGCCTACACATTAGAATGTCGTCTATGGAGTAAACCAGTGATCTGATGATAGTAAAGACCAATATAATGTAGGGTATAAACATCATAATTTACTTCCTTGATAGAGATATATGGCAGATACAACAAAAATTGTATTAGCATTTTATTTATCCACACAGGAATGACAAAGTTAATGCTATATAATAATAACAATAATAATAATAATAATAATAATAATAATAATAATAATAATAATAATAATAATTATTATTATTATTATTATTATTATTATTATTATTATTATTATTATAAGGATTGACATATTTTTTTACCATCTTAGAAATTACTTGGATATTAAGACGATAGTAATAATATATAAATCATTAGTTCATTCAATAATATCTTATGGCATATCCATCTGGGGAGGAACGACAGAATGTTACACAATCAAAATTTCACATTTAGAAGAAAAAATCCTGAAAATTACATTTGGTACCAAAAGTACTAACAAAAAAACATACATATTACATAAAATTCTACTTCTTAACCAATTATATGTGTACAACCTTTTTATAGGATATTACCATTCCGATAAATATAAGCAAATAAAAACCCATTCCCTTAACACCCACTCAATTTCTAACAAAGAAGTGTATACAATCGGCTAATACTCTAATTACTATGGTAAACAGGAACTGATATGTACCATCCCCAAATTGTTTAATTTGCTACCATCAACACTCCGAGAAATCCCTCAAACAAGTATAGTGAAAAGTAAAATTAAAGACTGGATACTTCAAGGCATGCATCAAACAACTATGTAAATATTTTTGAGAGGAAATGTTTTGATATGTGTAAAACTTTTTGTTTTTTAATTATTTTATAGTTAAATTTTTTTTTTAATATTTAACTGCAAGACCTGAAGATGTACCTTTAGGTACTTCGCGATTGTATTAAAAAATCAATTATGTAATTTTTCTTTTAAATCCTAAGTAAACAATGATTAATTGATTGAATATTATTATTAGTAGTATTATTAATAATACTATATACTATCTGCAAGCGCTAAGCGTTACATGGTTGAAGTTATAGTACTTTTAACATTTATTTACAGTGACGGTTGAAATTTATCTTAATAGAAGAATTTCGGTGGAAAAGGAATCAGTACTTTTTTTAACAGCACATAATGATAATTTTACCAAATTTAAGATTTAAATGGTCCTTCGTTTGGCAGCAACCCACGCTAGTAGTTTAAGACTTCAGGCTCCCAAGGTGTGTAATATAAATTACTAATACTAAGGTTTAAGCGAAGTTTATGCTAGTTAGTTTTCTTGGTTATTTAGCGACCAAATTTGGTAGTCACGATATATATACGTTAATATTGCGTTAGGCTCACTAGGGATGTAAAAACAAAAAAAAAATTGGTCTGAGGAAATCATCCCCCCCCTCACCCCCCAGATTTTCCAGACCACCTAAGTTAAGTTAAATATTTCTTAATTAATTGAGTTTAAAGATACACTTTCTAGTATTTAGTTGGGCTTCAGGCATTAGACTCGCCATATTTAAAGTGTCACTTTTCATGTTTAGTTGTTTTGGAATTGCCCTCACTGGTGATCACGGGTTTTAAGGCGTCGTATTTTCAATATTCAGTCAACTTTGCCTATAATGTGCCACTATGAGCTCAAATATTTGGTTCACAATTTCCAAAGTTAATTAAAAAGCAAATATGTTTAACATTTAACCGTTAGTGAGACAAACCAAATTATTTCAAACAAAATAAATTTTATCGAACTCTTTTAATTAACATTTATATTTGGTTATGTAATGTTGCTTGCTATATACTGTATTAATGAATATGTTTCAAGTCTAAATATGGTGATAAATTAATTAATAATGGATTTGAGGAATGCAGATTTTATAAAATAATATATTATACAAATATTGATCAAGCTTAATATCCATACATATGCTAATAAGTTCTCCCCTAGGTTATTATTAACATATTATCTATATTTTTCCGGCAGGAAGTATTAAATTAGCCAAGTGATTAAACGTTCGAGCAATGATTGGTGATCAAAAATAATACAAAGTAGCAGACGTTATTCATAAAATAGTTCAAGCTTATGAAAGAGGTTTAATAGTTTGGGATTAAAATAAAATAAGGTTATATATAATCTTTGAAAAGGGGTTTCATGCATTCAAACATTGATCTTAGCTTATTTTTGAAATTGTAAAGAACGTTTGGATAAATAACTTCTTAATAAGTTGTCATGAATTGGGTTAGTGGTTTTTAATCAGTCTTTGTTCACATTGTTGAAAATGCTTAAATTAATACAGTATAACACTATAGAAGTTTAAGATAGAATTGATTAAAAGTGGCTATGGTAAAAAAAATATTAATAAACCCTTATTGATATAGATTAAATTTGTTTGACACTCATACTTTTTAGAAAGGTATTTACTATACATATGTATTGTTCTTAGGGCCTAAAGTATCATGAATGTCCAAAACGTTTAAGAATAAACACTTCACATGGCTAAACCTTAGAAACTATATTCAAAGTTTATCTAAACCTATCAAAATAACATGCTTTAAGAAATTGTCCTTAACTTAAAAACAAGATTTAAGTAGCCAAAAAGTCATGAAAGATATACTTACTACCAAAATGTTGTACGATATAGGTTTTTAAAGAAAGTATTACAATATTTTATAGTTATAAACTATGCGTGTATATCTCGTTCAATCATAAGGGCCATTTTGAAAACTGAAAATATTTAAGATACCCTATTTCAAGAAATGCAATATGGGTATCCATTTAAGCAAAAATAAATAAAATTTAGTACACTATTATTACAAAAATAATATTTAGTTTAAATAAAGTAACAAAAGACGTCCTCCACTTTTTATTTATAGGCTATTCACTTTTGGTCTAGCCTTTTAAAATAATTTGATTATGTTAGAAAGCTTTTGAATAATATGAACAAATTAAATGTGACACGATATAGCTTTATTTCCTAGCAGACTCATTTAATTAACTGATAAATTTGATTTTTTTGCTTTTTGTTATTTTATTTTATACAGTACCTGATTAAATTTGGTCCAATTTAAATTCTGTTATTTTTACAACAAATAATATACATTTCTCCTTGTGGATATTAAACTGATAATTGATATTAAACATTGTTCAAACAAATAATGTATTGTTTATTTAGGGGACAAACTATTCAAAATACAAGTTTATATAAAACACACTCTGCTTGGGGTCCGGGGTTCAATCCTTGGTCCCGGCACAGATTTATCTGATTGCCAAACCCTTCCTTCACCTCTGACAAGACGTGTTTTAATCACAACTTGTGAATGTGAGTAATACCAGGCCTCCAACGTGGTTCGGATCCCATGTTAAACTGTAGGTCCATCATTTCATCTCACAATCACCCTACCATTACACATTAGCATAAGTGTGTATAACCCGAACGGTTAGTAAGACGCTGTGCTAATAATAATAATAATAATAATAATAATAATAATAATAATAATAATAATAATAATAATAATAATAATAATAACACGACTATTCTCTTAAATTTTGCGTAACTGCTGGGGTTTTCCGTAGTGAATGAGAGCCTGTCACCATAGCAAGTACCCCGTTTAGCTTTGGCTTCCTTTTTTCCCCCCAGCTGCTCTATGTATTTATATATCTCTCTTACTCACTCATAGAGTAAAGCTTGTTACTTCACGTTCCCAAATGAAGTATTTTTATGGCGTTTACACAAATACTAGTTAAATAAATTGTAAATTGGCTTATCATATACGGTCCACATGTAGCACACTATTATAGTTTGGGCTACCACGTTGACAAGTATGCTATACATTAAGACGAACATATCCTGTATTGCTCTAATTAGTCTTCATCTAGCCGAAGTGAGCCTAACTTATTTCTAAATAACCCATTAATATCAAGATCTACATTTTCTTAATTAACAATTTATTATAAAATACAAATCTTTGGTTTATTTTAACAATAATTTTATACAAGAAAAATAAACATAACTGGAAACAGCCAAATTACCATATAAGTACTAGTTTCTATTTTTTATTTTTTAGTTAAATTAATACATCAAATTCTATCAAATGAAATTTAAGCTAACTATACTTATTTAATTTTTCTACCTTTTCCAGGTTAAGAACATTATCTACATGACCAACTGAATGTAATAATTCATAGCTAGAAATTCATAAGAAATAAAATTAAACTTATTGATTTGGTAGAAAATCTTATGATCTGTTGGTAGAGTCATAATAATGATACATCATTGTGAGGAGGACCAGAAACAAGAAGAATATAATGGGCATGAAACTGTCTTTTACATTCGTATAGGACCTAATATCGTACTAATTTATTATAAATTCGAAAGTTTGTGTGTTTGGATGTTTGTTACTCAATCACGCCAAAACTGCTGAACGGATTCGAATGAAACTTGGTATGTATTTAGAATATGTCCTGGAATAACATTAGGACTATTCCCAACCTTTTATTTTACAATAATTTTACAATACTAATGTTTAAACCTTTCGTATATAAGAGATAAGACATATATTGTGATTAAACTGCTAAACGGATTCGATGAAACTTTGTGATTTTAGTTTTGCCGGAAATATTATTTACAGCTAGAGCTGAGAAAAACGCATAGATATTTGAAAAAATTAAGTTTGATATATGAACAAAACAGTTTAGTTAAAAATTAAAATATTTGATCAATTATTGCGGGCGAAGCCGAAACGGATAGAAGCTAGTGTTATCATAAATATTCAAATAATTCTTTTGTTGTATTATCTTCCCCAAAAACTTGTGTCACACATTTTGGTATATTTTTATCAGTAATACTTTCTCTAAAGAAAATTTTAACCTTCTCATAATACAACAAATAATGTATAGCGTTAGTACTCATTCAAAAATTGGAACAGAAACATGTATAGAAAAGTAGCTACTTATTGCAAAAATAACATTAAAACATTCAATGTCAGCTGAAATGTATCATAAGTGGTAGCTGAATGTTATCAACAGAAATGCTGGTCTTAGAATCGTATTCAATTAAATGACAAATTATAGACTTGACATGAAATTCAAAAGGTCTATGTTTTTAATCTTATCCTTTTCACTTAATTCAAATATTAGAATTTTAGGCTAACTATTTATGAGCACCTGACAAAAAAAAGTGGATTATCAAATACATTTAAATATTAGAGAATCCCTTATATCTTGCGTAAGATCCTGTTTATTTCTATCACACTTTCACATGATTATTCAAATTAGTGAACAGAATATATAATACATATTTTTGAGCACCGTTTCTTATTGTATGCAAATAAAAACATTGAGTTGCATCACACATGTGGGTGGAAGGATGCATGTAGTATAGTAATGATGAGTTTAAAAAATTATATTTATAAAACTATTAAATTAACTCGTTATTTTTCATCCCATGAACAGATTGGGTGATCCAAATTTTCAATGTAATTTTCAACTTGAATAGATACGTAGGATTTATACCATTTAAAATATAAATATGCATAATTTGGTTTAGTTAATAGAAAAAATTTGTGATATATTTACTAAAGGCTCATTATTAATTATTAATAGTAAATTTCAAACAAATATTTGATAAACGACCTCTTATAGTAGTAGTTACAGGCGTAACTAATTTTTTTAACACTGCGTCTTACTACCCATTCGGGCTATACACTTATCTACTAATTACGCAAATAGGTTACAGATGAAGAAGGTTGAATTTAAAGGAATTATACTCCCTTTTGCATGGAGAGAGAGAGAGTGGAAAACTATTTAGGAAAAACCAGCTTCAGTACATCCAACCAGGATCGAACCACGATCTCCCCTTAATCAGCAGTCCAATCTATTGTGCGAGTAGCACCTTAGAACATGAGGCCACCGATGCGGATATCTATTTAGATTATTAAATTGTCAAAAATGTTTATATATTTGTTTATGGAAAGAACTCTTAAGACATATACACCATTTAAGTAGAACATCGTAAATGTTGATTCCTTTTTACAGTAATTTCGAGTAATGTTTTAAATAAAATCGCTGGAATTGATCAAGCATAATACACCAATATGTGTACAAAGCATTTATTAATTCATCATAATGCATTCTAAAAACATTGTACACTTAAATATATGTGGTTCCTTTGGAGTTTATAAATACAGTCACTGAAATCTTTTTATGTTCTTGTGAGTGGAATTACTCATATAAAATAATTCATAATTAATATTGTAGTAAGATCATTTAATTAAATAAAAGGTTTGATTTATCATTAAAAATAGTCTTCAAATAAAATTTTTAAACAAAATAGTGAACTATTTTCAAAAAACTCTTATTTTTCAAATATTAGTCGATAGTTTAAAAAAATACTATAAAATTATAGAATTGTTTATAATGTAAACAAATTAACAAGTAGGTATCCATTTTGACCCAAATCATTACAGCAATTGCTAAATTCTCTAATGTAATAAAATAAGTCATCGGTAATCTACCCTTAAGCAATTTTTTTCCCGATCATGTCAAGCTTTCCCCAAATATAAATTTAAAACCAAATCCTTATGGCCATTTTCAAAATAATTTGAATTTTTGAAATCCACTCATCAGTAAACTGTCCTCTAAAGAATTTCTACCCCCAAAATTAACTATACAGTGATATTTGTGGGGTACACCCTTCCTATATATACATATTAAACAAAACCGTTAAAACTATTTTTGAAACATTTGGAAATTAAAAAAAAAATCATTCCTCTGTAGACTACCTTTAATTTAAGGGCCAGGATCAAGATAAAATAGTCCCCAAGTACTGCCCTATAAAATCTTAATATCAAGTTTGAACAGAATCCATCAAACGGTTCTGGATCCGTGGCCAAGGACAAACTGACAAACAGACAGAATTGTAAAATCTACTTTTTGGGGATCAGGATCACAAAAATCAAAAAGATGTATCAAAATCTTTAGAGAGATTTTTCATGATTACAATACTTTCTCTTGATAAAAGATGGTAAAAAAAAGCGTTACGATAAGCTCACAAATTTTACTATAGTTACATAACTAAAATATTAAAACTAAGCTGGTAACGATGATCATGTTTGTATCGAGGTAATTTTTAACTCATTTTAAAACAAATTTGAATAAGTAGTAAAGTAAGAACGTCTAGTAAATTTCTGACTTAATTGCCAATGAAATACCATATTTTATTGACACCTATGTAACATTTTAGTAAACCATTTGTCTCGTTGTTTAAAATTTCATAGAAATATTTCCAAATTAAACAAGTAATGTGTCTAAATGGAAAATGTAATGTGTTAACAAAATCTAACAATCCATTAGTATAATTTAATATTTAAATGTATAGAATACGTTTAGGTTTGAAGTTAAAATGAGTATGCATTGCATAGGGGTGATTTAATATATTTTCTATTTTTCTTAATGTAAATATTAAATATTGTTAATTAAATTAATCTATTTAAAATTAAAAGGCTCTGCTTACCTATATTATACCTATGATATTTACGTTGTGTGCAATCATTATGTTTTTCACTAATTTTGAATGTTTATAATTATTAATTAACTCTTTAGAGTTTTAACATAACATACGCTTTAAAAAATTTATAAATTTAAAAATCTTTAGTTCATTCAAGCATATAATATTTTAACTAATAAAAGTAAACAAAAGTATTATTTAAATATCATAGAAATATAAAAGTATGGTCTATCTAATTATAAATTCATCTGGTTCTAACCAGCTATATTTTAAATTAGCTTTGATTCCAGTACTTCATTTTCTTGTGATACAACCTTATATAAATTATAATTACTAATCCCCAATTTAAAAAGTTTTAATAGCCATCGTTAACAATTAATGTTATTTAATAATCTTGAATTTGTACACACACTTATTATTCAAATTAAAATATATATTACAGGTATATCTATACATTAGGTTTACTCCGAAGGGTAGCGCATACCTTTCAATGTAAAGGGAATATTATTCAGTTTGAATCACGAAAGTAAATAAAGAGTATACAGGCAGGATGGATTGAACGGATGATTACATTTAGATTATATATATCTGTGTATAATTTTATATCTCTAATTTGATTAATGAGCTATAATGTATACAAATACTCAATAGAACATGGTTGTACACATGCCACTGTATTTTCCTATTCTTTCTTAATAATAATAATAATAATAATAATAATATTTAGCACCGTGTCTTACTACCCGTTCGGGTTATACGCTTAAGTACTAATTACGCTAATGGATTAGGAATTGGGAGGGTTGAATTTAGAGAAAGCGAACCCACATTTGCGTGGATGGAGAGTGGAAAACCATTTAGGAAAAACCACCCCCAGTTCACCCGACCGAGATTCGAACCTCGATCTCCCCGTCCTCGGCGGTCGAGCTCAACACGATTAGCGCGTTAGCCAACTACGCCACCGAGGCGGGTTATTCTTTCTTCATAAGAGTGTTCGTACATTCACACTATGCTATTATCATGATATATCTTTAGTGATAGCTTGGATTTAAAGCGTACACCTGAAGAAAAAAAATGTAGCTATTGAATACACAATGCCACTATGAGTTGGTTCTATTGATATTTTATCCTAAAAACAGTATGCATATATGAATGTATTATCTTATTACAAATGTGAGCATATTTCCTTATTTTCTTTCCAGCCTATTTAATTTCATCAAGTAACCAAGCAGCTGTAATAAACATCAATTTAACTGTTTTTTAATTATCTTTAGATAATATTTCTATGATAATTTTTAATATTATTTTAGATATTAGACGTTCACTTTCTAAACCGACTGATTATATCAGCCCACAATTTATAAACTAACCTATATCTAAAACAGACACAATGCCCACCAAACGTTAATTCACCACTGTAAAAGGGGAAACCAATGAAAAGTTTTTCGGATATACCGAGAGTCAAATCTGGGGCTTTAAGCTCAGTAGACAGAGACGCTACTGAACGAGACAAGCGTATTGGTATCTGTAAACAAATTTCTAATTGGTAAGTATGCTTATTTTACCATAATGATAAGATTTTTTAAATAAAATGAGCATGACAAAAAATGGACAATGTGTTCAATAAAATAACATAATTTTTTATAGAAGAGCATGCAAACAATCTATAATGTACAGGACAGTGAATTATGGATGAATTAAGAAGTAGAGTTCTTTCTAATTGACTAATTGGATGATTGAAATAGTTTTAAGTTTAATTTTAGTCTAAGATGCATTTTAGACTTAAGTTGATCTTCCATTATTTTTATTAATATTACTACAAGGAACTTCTTTTACTATCTAAAAAAAAGATAAGATTACTTTTTTAATGAAACCAAATAAAAATAAATTAACATTTATACTAAGCCATAGTTTAGAATATTAATTTATGAAAGCCGGATATTGTATATTTTTCCAGTCGGTAGCAAGAGTGACCAAGGCAAGAGCCCCAGAAGCTCTTTTGAAGTGGGGAATGAGAGGCTCAACTGAGTGGGTGGTCCAGGAGAAACACCCTTCCTCATTCATATTTTAAACCCTGGATGACTCTTGAAACTTTTTTATAGAGGGCTAATTTTAACGACTTTGTTTGTCATAAATCTATAGTAAAACACCGTAGGAAGTGCGGATTAAGCAAAACTTCTTTTTTTTCGGATTTGGATGACCCTAGAAGTTATTTAAATTGGTCGTCGTCTAGAAATATTTTTAAAACTATATGCCTCTAAGAGATATTTGAAATTATCTGGATCCGCTTCGGTGGTGGCATAATCTGAGGCGCTACTCTCACAGTAGACTAGACTGACGATGACGGGAAGATCTACGTCCGAATCTCGATAGGGCATACTAAGGGCGGCTTCTCCAAAATGCTTGTTCATGCTCCCTCAGTGCAAATTCGGGTACACTTGCTCGAAATATAACATTCCTAGTCCCTAAAACCCTCAGTGTAGATAGTACATAAGCGTATAACCAGAACTGGTGCTAGAAAGAAAGAAAAATATATAGTCTCTCCAAGTAAATTATTTTAAAATATGTATGGTCTTAGAAACTATTTATAGCGGTACTTGCTTGGAACATTTTTAAAATTAGATATTCATTAAAGCTATTAGGAATGGGCCTATATCGGTAGCTTTGTGAAAATGTAGTGCCTTTAGAAGCTATTTAGAGTGGTTATCACTTGTAATATTTTTATATATGAGCTTAGAATATGCGTGGAAAATATCAGGTGGCCTTAAGATAGTCCCAGCCCCCCTAAAATAAAAACAGGAGGCTTGAACACCCCCTGCCCCCCAGCTCCGAGGCCCCCGCATCAAGGTCTAATCTGAAGCTAAGTTTCATCAGAAAGATATCATGGACAGTATTAAAAATAAATATAATTAGTTCGTTACTAGTTAGATATCGTGTGCTATGACCTTGTATAACCAGAACCATATTTCATATTTCATATTATCGATTTGTTTTCATTGCATCTATTTACTTGTACAGGTTATAGGCTCTACACATTTTAAATACACTAACGGGGTAGTGATATGGTAGGTAATATATATTAAATGTGCCCGCATTTGATCTAGCAGAACGTGGAAAACCATTTTAAAATATTCTAGGTAGATCTGGTGAGATTTGAATCCCAACATCGCCATCACCGGAAAACCAGCTTGTGAGTTAGACTCCATGTCCACTGATTTGGGTCATACATACTACAATGTTTCTCCCCCTTCTTCTTACATTATTCAAACAGTGTTGTCAAATTTAATGGTACTTGAAGTTCCTGGTTGACATATTTTTAGAGTTAGGCTACATATATTATAAAAAAAAAAGAGCCTTAAGGGATGTAAAATAATTAACATATTTCCCCGTTAATGTTGATTGATCATTTGAGTGTAGTGCGTAGGCCTGTATTGAACATTCAGTGTTAAGTATGTAATGTAAATGTAATGCCTGGCAACGTTGCATTTTTAACATATGGTATACCTTTCCTTGATTTGTAGAAGGTGGAGAGAGAGTTGATATTTAAAAATGACTGCTGTCACAACTATTAAGACATGAGGCAGCAGATATGCTACTACTAATATTATATCTAAAAAT
This sequence comes from Timema genevievae, assembly GCA_902155825.1. Lineage (NCBI taxonomy): Eukaryota > Metazoa > Arthropoda > Insecta > Phasmatodea > Timematidae > Timema > Timema genevievae. The sequence goes on from CABFWO010000573.1 coordinate 155,734, forward strand.
TTGCATGATAACCTAGTTAAATAAGTATGACAAAACTAAATAATTATTTGGTATAAAATATAGAACACACTATATCGTTTTAGATATAAAATAATGACATAATCCAAACAGGTAAAATCAGGTTCTAAGTAAGGGTGTATTTTCTCTTGGAAGCCTAAAGCCTGTATTTCTAGTTCTAGTTATTGATTCTGATTTAAGGAGGGG
>CABFWO010000573.1:156106-170431 GCA_902155825.1 Timema genevievae
TGTGTATTTTATATATATATATATATATATATATATATATCGTCCCTTAATACTTGCTCAGTGCCTATGAAACGGTACTAATATTTTGATATTTAATGTATTTATTGCCAAAATAAACGTTTACAAGAGAAAAGTATATAAGTAGCAGGATGCCAACTTTGGTCAAAATAGATCCATTAATGTTTTTTTTAGAGAAAGAACGTAGGTCATAATAACCCTCGCGTTTAGTGAGACGCGCGGGCAAAAAACAAAACAATAAAAAAAACACGGTAGTATTTACCCATTTGAAACATTAAAAAAATAAAACTTCTGTTTACCTTTTCACTTATTCTTAGCTATTAATGTTGTAGTTTCTGGTCAATACGCTTCAGCAAGGGCGTAAAAAGATAATTTTTCTAGGAGGGTCCCACCACAACATTTTTCTATACCTTCAGCCAATAAAAGATTTGCACGTATATATGGAACTCCTCCCCCTCCCCCTTAAAGGGGCTCTATCATATTCCAGGGGGGTCTGGATCCCACTAGTCCTCCATACCTATGCCCTTGCGCTTAAGGTCTACATAACACTTTTTTTTTGTAACCTCGTGCCTTTATATTTCATTAGATTGAAACATAAAGTGAGCACAAATATTCACGCTCACTTCAAAATATCCCTATAATTATTGCTACACTAAAAGAATCAAATGTTATCAGCTTAACCATAAATATAGTTAGATTATTGACTTGAATTGTTGATATTGATAACATAGTTGAATAACAATACTCTTACTTATTGAGATTTAAATGAGTTTTTTCCGCCATTTTTAGACAAATGGCCATTAATTTATTATCGGTTAGCTATAATTTAACAATGTACTATATAAGTTATAATGTCTGCAATTTTCTTAAAGTTTTAAAACTAAATAATAATCATTATCGTCTTAACATAAATTTTATATTATTTTTTAAATGTTCCAACAATGATTATACAATAATATATCCAAGATATTAAGGTAACACATATTTTTAACGTGTCATTATCAAATAATTAATTACATATAATGTATTATACATTTTTCCTCAAAGTTAAAAATAAATATTTATAATGAATATGTTATTATATTTAATAATGTTAAGTCATATTTTGCATATGTGTTTTAAACTGTTTCATTACTTGCTTTCTTACTACAATACTAAGACATTCTTATTATTCTATGAAACTCGACTTGAATTTACACTGTTTAGATTACATCCGGGGAATTTAAAACAAAATTACACTAGTAGATTAACTTATAACATAGTAGGTCTATGTATCGTACAATAGGGCCTACATCATTTCATATCCATGTGTTTCTAAATTAACCAAAACTTGTACATGTATTTGTAAACAAGTAAAATGTTATATAAATAAAACATGTTAAAATAAAACCAAATGTCAAAAGAATAATTAATTTTTACTCACATCTTGGAATATCTCAGTGGTTTCATTGATTGAGTCTGGGTTCTCTGTAGGTCCCCGCAATATGGAACACAACAATGAACCCGACGAAGACATTCTTTGCTTGCTAAATAAACACGTTTCGTATGTATTTCGTTAATCAAACTATTGCTAACAAGAGAACAACTGGTTTAATGCATACTAAAATGTACCTTAAGCACACACTGCGTTAAATTTAAAAAAGAGGCCTTTTACTTTTTCGGGATTGTAAGGTGATAAGGATAAAGTAAATGGAAGGAAAATAAACCGTCAAAAAAACGCGATGGTCGTCGCGATTATCCCGCGCGCGCGCACTAGATCACTAGGTAGCCATCAGCCCTCCCAGGCTCTTGTTCCGTGCTGCAGAAACAACGAACTGTTCTCATTGGACTACTTTTCTCAATACATGTAACATGGCATGTCCCCCGCACCGCTCTACCTTCCTTCATCGCCCGCCACCCCCCTTCTCCTGGCGAGAGCCCGGAGCCCGACTGGAAATATATTCATACCTACAAACACTCCCATTACTGCCGACATACCCACCTTCCGAATGATGGACTCAGCTACAGACTTCCTTCTACTTGTGTATATCACATCCTCTACTCATACCATCTAATGATTCTATCATTTTAAATAATTTCCCGCTTTAGGGATTTATAATTTATCCACATATACCAAATGGAGGAAAAATTAAGTGAACGGCTGAGAGGGAGAGATTATCCAATAGCAGATTACGAACAGATTGGCAAGTAGCCAACAGGCGGAAATGTTTGAGTCCAAGGTGGTGTAGTGAGATTTAAAATAAATGTGTTATACATATCGTTCAGATGCTAAATTGATACATATATCTTAGAGGTACGTTTATACATCATATTGCTCCAATTAGGAATTATTTCATTGGACCAAATTTCTAATTTATATATTAATTATGGAATATAGCGTGTTATTTGCTTTTAGAAATTGATTTTATTCTTCATCAGTGCCTTCTATAAAATAATGAGCCCATTCTGTTTATCTAGTGATAATGACAGCCTTTGCTATAAGGCCAATTTTAAATTAATATTATTATATAAGCTAACTTTATATCGTGTAAAATAACTTTTTTCCCTAATTGTTTTTAACCGTGTCGACCTTACTGCCCGTTTGATATGTAGACTATATATGTATACCGATTATTCTTATAATGTGGTGGTCAGAAAGGTATTATTTAAAGGAAATGTACCCCCTTTTTTGTGGAGGGAGAGTGGGATACAACTTAGGGGAAACCACCCTCAGTGCACCCGGCCAAGATTCAAAACATGACATCTCATTCACTGGTAGAGCAAATTAGATGAGGCTGAAATTTAGATCCCGTGCCAGAGGCATGAACCTTTCCTTAATATATACAGATTGATTCGATACTCTCTGTATAAACTTTATTGGTTGATAAGGAACACTATAAACAAACCTTTTTCCTTTATGAGTATATGTCTGCAGACGTCACCCTTCCATGCTAGAGGGCGGTGTTGGGCAGAGCATCAAATGGCTATTTTTCACCGTCGTCATTCGTAACGTGGACTTCATACGTGTAACACGGAGCATTTCATGGATTCTGAGATGACTGACATGCATCTTATCTAGCGTATGGGACTGGATAATCTTTGAACATGTACGGCAATCAATACGTCGATGTTGTAGACATGCAATGTTGTTCACACTCTTTGCCTCTCATTTATGTACCATCGACGTTCTCTTGGATCAAAGGAGGACATTTGAGGACATATATTCATTAACGAAAAGGGTTTGTTTTAAGTTTCCCTATCTACCATTAAAGTTTGTAAAGCGAGTTTCAAATCATCCTGTATATCAGTTTACTTTTTTTTACATCCATTACTGTTTCCAGCCAGCGTCTGTTTTTTATTCAAGCCATATATTTTCCATTGCCAGCTTGCTAGGCCTGTCATATGCCTTATATTCTAACTTAAGAATAGTACGGGCACAACATCCAGACCTCATACGTTAAGTTATCAATGTGAAAGGGTAAACCTATATTTCACGAATGATACATTTTTTGGCTATGCCGGAAATTGAACACGGGACCCTTAGCTCAGTAGGAAGACACGCTACCGACTGAGATATATTAGTAGCTTACTACATGTGAAATTAATCTTCTCGCAAAAATCTCTTGAATTTTACACATTCATTAGATTTATCCATTGCATATTACTCAAACTATGCTCCAAACAATCCTAACGATATGTTACACATTATTTAATATTGAATTATTAAGGAGCAAGCCTGACAGCCCACCTGGTCAAATATATAACCAGAGGATTTTAGGGTAACTTTGGGCAAACAAAATGGGAATAGTAAGATTTGAGCAATTAGGGTGAGGAAAAATATAAAGAGAGCACCTCAATAAAATTTGGAATTGTGTTCATGTTATGTGTGTGAGATGAAATGTGGTTATTATTTGACTGACTTGACACCCCAATAATTATGTAATCAAACCATTTTAACGAATAGATAGGTAAAAGGTTTCGTTAAACAATGAAACATCTTAAAGCAGAAAACCTAAAGACATTAAAAACTAATAGTATTAAAATATTTTTAAATAATTTGAATTAGTATAGGACAAAATTTAAAATATGTTTTGTTATTATTAGGTAATGTACATGTTTAATGAACTTAACATGAAGACCATCAAATAGGAATAGGAATAGCTGTGAATGGTTTTATTCAGTTAAACGTAAATCCAAATTGTTTAAGCAGTTTTGGGGCTTTAAGAAGACCTGATTCAGTGGACACGTGAACCATACGTTAAGCTTGTTTATTTGTTTGTTTTTTGGTGGCGGGAATATCGGGGTTGGAATATTAGCTGGGTGTACGGAGGGATTTTTAATTCATAAATTGTTTCCCACTTTTCAATTACGTAATTGCAGTTACATCACTTCTAAATTCTACCTTCTTCATAACTACTCTATTGATTTAACTAAAAGTTCGAATAAGCAGAACTGGTATTAAGTCACAGAGCAAAGAAAAAAACCCCTATCGTAGTTCACGACAAAGTTTACAAAGATGTTGTTCTGTTTTTATCGTACGTTGTACTTGATCGGTGAGAGTACAAAAAATCACGTATTTGTATGAGATGGTAGGAAATTGAAATATTCATTTGGGAACAGTAGATAATAAACTCTCGTGTTTAATACCAGCACCCACAGTATTACATTTAAGAATATTTTATTTTAGACAAGCTGGTGTACCCGTTCTTCACACGGGGAATTTTTAATGTAACTTTTTTTTTTTAGTATACAAAATTAACCACAAAGAAAACTGTCAAATCTTAAATTCTGTTTGAATAATAATCCTTTACTAGTTTAGATTGTGTTAACAAACGCGACAAGTATTCTGCCAAAATGGAGGTATAATATAAACATATGTTAGAAGTGGAACTTATTTTGAATATTAAGTTATAGCTTCTCCAGATTTAGGTTGTTGAAGAGTTAAAACATATGCAACTTGTATAGTTTTGGAACAGTTGACGGTTTGGAAAAGGAAATATTCATTTTCAAGGTTTCTGACCTAATTATATTAGCTATTTTGAATCCGATATATTAAATTTTGTTTTCTGGGGATTTCCTAGAGAACTTTAACTTAAGACCTAGCAGCATGGCAAATTTTTTTTCTGGGATGTCAAGAAATATTATTATTATTATTATTATTATTATTATTATTATTATTACTAGCTCATATATTTAACATTAACCTGCCAAATGAAATTTTCCCCTTAAATGGAAATAATCTGTTGTCATAACTATCTTTAAAAAAGGGGCAAAGCAAAGGTTGGTAGTTATAGAACTATTTCTCTATTAAATACTTTCTCTAAAGTATTCAATAAAATAATACACGAGCATACTTTCCACTACCTCAAGAATATACTCTCAGATAAATCACATGGATTTATAAAAAATAAATTTACTGTCAAAAATTTAGTAAAATTTCTGGGACATGTTGCCCCTCAAGTTTCTACCAAGGCCAGGCCGATGCTTTTTATTTTGACCAAAGTAAGGCATTTTACTTACGTCAGCATAGTATTATACTATTGAAACTTTGTAATTTTGGCCTATCCTACTCATATGTAAATTGGTTCAACAGTTATTTGCATGAAAGATAATTCACTATTAAAATTTATTCACACACCTCAAACAGATTTTTAGCTCCTTGTGTTATACCCCAAGGTTCTAATTTAGCTCCTCTTCTCTTTAATGTGTTTATTGATGATATTGGTAAATATTTAAACTCATCTAATTATCTACTCCTTGCGGATGATGTAAAATTATACAAAATTATCAAATCAACTGCAGATTGTATGGACATACAAAACGAGATAAATGATATTTTGAAAATGGAATGTCTATCAATAAATCAAAGACCAAATCTATAAAATTATTTTTATAGAAAAACCAATCTCATATTTTTTACTTATAAATTGGTCAATGATGACATAGATCGCACCCTTTATATTAATGATCTTGGTGTTCTCCTGGATAACAAACTTTATTTCCACTATCATGTCGACCATATATTATCCCAATCATTGAAATTACTAGATCTTATTAAATTTATTACTTCATCATTTAAGAAAGTTGATTGTTTTTTATATCTGTACTATGCCCTTGTTAGATCTAAGTTAGAATATGCTACTGTTGCTTGAAATTCCATCACTTTAACTGACTCTCTCAGGTTGGAAAATGTTCAAAAAAAATTTGTTGCTGCGTGATTTGATAAATTCTTTACTAACCAGATTTATTATGACTATGACAAAACCTTTTACGGCTCCAGACTCTCTTCTCACGTGGACTTTATTGTGAGGCCCTTTTTGTTTTTAATATTTTCAATAGAAACATTTCTTGTAAATTTGCCCTTGATCATTTAGGTATATATGTCTTTTATCAGGTCTTTCGTTATCCAAAATTATTTTCTCTCGACAACTCTTACAAGGTGAGCCCTTAAGGCCATTGTATCCACAGTGCTAATTCCAGATTTATTGAATTCGACTTTTATCAGGAACTCCCTAAGGGACTAACTTACCCTCTGAGGCTCTTCATCGGATATTTAAATTTACTTTATTCTGATTTATTTTTTGCTTACTGTTATCCTTTTTAAATACTTACGCCTTTACTACTCTTAAGTCATTTATTTATTATATTTGTCAATTATCATTAATAATTATGTCCTATTTTTTCTAATAATTCACAAGTATGTATCATTATTTAGCTCTTATACTTTTTTATTTTTTAATGTATGTTCCTGTAAGATACTTGTATACTTTTCAGTGCTGATCTGTTATAGGTCTCATGATTTTTAGCCAGCATTATAATACATGAAATTGATTGTTATTAATATTATTATTATTATTATTATTATTATTATTATTATTATTATATGCTTTAACTACCATTTATTAGGTTGAAGTTCACTACATTGCTGTCATTTTTACAGGATTGGTTTTGAAGCCTTATTTTTATTTAAACTCTTACTAAGATTCCTATAAGAATTCGGTTTCTATACCTTGTAGAGAGCTCCAAAATGTAAACCCAGCCCGAGCATCAAATGTTCTTGATATGCCACTGACTATTTGTATAATTTCTCATTGAACAATATCAATATAACCATGACAATCAAAAACCAAACATGCAAACCAATTAATTTAAATACATGGTCCACTATTTTTCTAAATAGCAGAACAAATCTTATCTTAGCTTAGCTTTCAGTGTGGACAGGTCTTTAGTCATCTTCAATAATATTTAGGTTCATGATAGAACCACTTTTCACATCCTATACGGTGTCCTAATCTGGTGAGATTTAATTATTTATAACTTCATAGTTTTACCCGCTCCGGTGGCCGAATGAACTAAGACGTCACTCTCACAATCGACCAAAATGTTGATGACGAGAATATTAGGGTTAAAATACCGGTTGGGTGTACAGAGGGGCGTTTTTCCTTTATTGTTTTCCACTCTCCTTCCAAGAAATTGTGGGTATACTTTCTTTATACAACCATCCTCATCCCTAACACGTTAGTGTAATTAAAACATAACCCGCCTCGGTGGCGTAGTTGGCTAACGCGCTAGTCGTGTTGAGCTCGACCGCCGAGGACGGGGAGATCGAGGTTCGAATCTCGGTCAGGTGAACTGGGGGTGGTTTTTCCTAAATGGTTCTCCACTCTCCTTCCACGCAAATGTTGGTTCACTTCCTCTAAATTCATCCCTTCCAATTCCTAATCCATTAGTGTAATTAGTACTAAAGCGTATAACCCGAACGGGTAGTAAGACGCGGTGCTAAATAAATAAATAAATTAATTAATTAATTAAAACATAAACTTATAGTACAAATGTTGTATGTGGAAAATATATTTGGCTATGTCGATAAGGTCTTTAATTTCAAAAGAATCGTCATTAAAATATTTTATCAGTTCTTGAGTGACATTTCATCCTCTACATAAAAGTTACACATCCAGTAGCTTAACCAGCGTGCCGGAAGCAGTTCTGACTAGTGGTCACTGCCACATTTCTCAATGCCTTATAGGCAAAAGGTACAGCATACAGTGAATAGACCTGACTATTTCCTTGACGCAATCGTGGTATGAAGCTTAAGTCCGTAGAGTGGGGTGCAGTGGGAATGGGCTATCAGCCTTTCATTCACTTCCCATTCCATAATTTAAATTGATTCATGTACTACCAAAATAATAACTATGGTATAGGAACAGTTTCTTTAAGTCTTTAGTTCAAACACAAATAAAGGGTTGTTTTCATAAAGTTACAATGTTGAATTACATTTTATCTTTGACATTTTAGTTTTTAGATCCACTAAAACCGATTTGATGAATCATAAGAACAAATGTTTTAATATATATTGAAATGTATGGGGATCGGAACAAATTAATTAAGTTCATTGTAGCCGGATGTTCACTACAACAGAGTCCACTAAATCCGAAGTTTAGCAAGGTATAAATAATAGTTAAAGAAAATACATATAAGGCTGCACACGCTTAGGTTTCTTTGAGTACGCAGGCCTATTCCTAGTTTAATCTGGTAATTTTTCTTGGTTTTGGAAATACCCTTGGCAGTATTCACGTAGTCTTAGGTGTAAAGCTAGAATTATATGAAGAGATTCGAAAAAGTGTCTATGTCACAGTCTCAAGCTTCCCGGAGTACACATGCTAAGCTAATCCCTTTATATGTTTTCATTTTCATCCACATATCACATCACGTGATCTAAGAAATCATAATCACAATACATTGTGAGGGTAAAAATAATAAATTGGAGATGCACACTCCAAGATTTCTTCAGGGACGTAAGTTAATGCTCAATATAGGCCTAAATTAAATATTGGACAAGTGATCGAACGATGTCAGGCTTACAAACGTATATAATATAACATATAGACAATCAATTTCACACAACTAAACTTTCTGCTATAAGAATGCAAGGAATCAGATTTCCTGTATTTGAAGTAGCCTGCACAGATGGGCGCAATCGAATTGCTGAATTGCTGAATAAAGTATACCTGTCAGCCGGTACACATCAATTGCGGAACAACCTGTAGTCCCATTCAAATGCTAGCCCCTAACCTAACCCAACATAACTTAACCTATCTTAATCTAACCTAACCAACCCTAAACTAACTTAATTTAACCTAACCTAGCCTAACATAACCTAACTTTCATTTTCCATTTTGAACAAAGTAATAATGAATTATTTTTTTACTCCGAAGTTCGTGTGAGGGTATTATACCGAGCTTAGATGTTCCGCAATTCATGTGCACTGACACCGGCAGCTAAGTGGCTCAAGGCGTTAATATCTCCATATAGGTAAAAGTTTTTAAAAAATAGACTCTTTAGGGGCACATCTTCAGGCATTCCTAAGTTCCTATGCAAAGTTTCTTGGTCTTAAAGTTCCATTGTTTTCCCCCACATATACTCTGCTATAAATAATATTTCATTAAATATATTGATTTCCTTGGCTACAGTGGAGTTTAAACTGCATTTTAATGGAAGAAAACATTAATTTTCTGAATATTTATCTATGTTAAATTAAGATCAAATCAAATAAAGATGTGGAACGTTACCTATGTTAAGCTTTTATCGGTCAAAAAAATACATTTTTCCTACTAATTTGAATACAATATAACCAACACAAAATATAATTTATGTTTAGAATTTAAGATTTAAATTTATTTTGTAATTAGGTGAACTGGTAATCTAGGGGTAAGGTTTCAGACTTCTATGCTGAGGGTCCGGGGTTCAATCTTCGGTCCCAGCACAGATTTATCTGATTGCCAAACCCTTCCTTCACCTCTGACAAGACGTGTATTAATCACAACTTGTGAATGTGAGGAATACCAGGCCTCCACAGTGGTTCGGATTCCAAGTTAAACTGTAGGTCTTCCATTTCATCTCACAATCACCCTACCATTACACATTAGCGTAAGTGCGTGTAACCCGAACGGGTAGTAAGACGCGGTAATAATAATAATAATAATAATAATAATAATAATAATAATAATATTTTGTAATTCTGTAATTGATTTTGATTTGTCGATCTAGTAAGACAGAAAGCAGGAATTCCACATTCGATAGGAGGATACAATGATTGATCACGTGGTCTAGGACAGAATATTTGAAAAACCATCACTTGTATTAGATTTTAATGGATAAAATTAAGGATTGAGCTGTGAACCTAATAACATTATATATGATAGCAAATGAAACCTTACATGGCAGATTAATGAAGTGTAAGAAATGTCATATATTTATTATAAACATCATTTTAAAGCATAACAGGATTGGATACAAATATGTTTTGCGCTAATCTGGCTACCATTTTTTTCTTTTCCTTTTGATTATAGAAATTTAGGACTTTCTTATATCTTATAGCATATTATCTAAACCATATTCATTGCATATATTGAATATTTTTAGTAATTTTCAAAATTGTTTCTTTTAATTTTTATATGTTAACAAATATATATTTTTCAAATGCGAATGGCCTGATTCTATCAGGCTACTTCATATTTACAATAATAGAACAGGAATAAGGAAGGTAGAATTAGGAGAAAATGTAGTGTGGGTAATCAATTTATTTAAAAAAAAAGCGCAATATAGCCGGCTGGGATTTAAACCGTGATCTCTCCATCACTAGCAATGCAGTTAATGTGAAAAAGATCTGTTAAACCCTGCGATCACTGCTATGGTGTTTTATAGATTTATTTAATTAATTAGTAATTAATTTAATTGTGACTAATAATTAATCCATATTTTTAAGGATTGAAGATTTGAGGTATGGTACACATACAATGGTTAGAACTTATTCACAATAGGTGCGCTTAATTTGAAATAAGTAAGTGATATTATCATTTATAAAAAAAATTTTAACAAATAATATGATATCCAAACTATTTATACATTATTTTTAGACATCTTTAATTAATATAAGGTGAATTTTAAAACAACGTAGCTATAGTGGTAAAGTGTGTTTTAACATATTAGGCCTTTTTTAACATAGGTATATTTTCAAAATTATTTCATGGAATTGTATTGCATAAGCATTCGAGCTATATGTGAAACTAAAAAACTTTATTCTTCTATGCAACTATAGTAAGTTTACAGCATTTGGGCCTGTATTTTAATCTATGTTTTAAACCATGATACCCACTTCGGTGGTCGAATAGTCTAAGGAATTACTCTCGCAATAGACTGGACTACCTATATTGGTGAGTGGAGGGCTAAAATCCCAGTGAATTATCCTGAATAATCTTCCACTCTCCCTCCACGTAAATGCAGGTACACGTCCTCAAAATTCCCCTCCCTCAATCCTAAGACACTAGCGCAATTAATCCATATGTGTGAAAACCGAATGGGTAGTCAGACACGCTGATAAAAAAATCATTACTTCAAATTGTAGTGAATAAAGACACTATTATAGTTAATGTTTTAACAATTTTTTATGTTCTTTTGTTTTGTTAGCATAGAATTGTGTTAAAAATTGATGTTGAGTTTTTAATCTCAAAGAATTAGCAAAAAATTTACATTTAAGTGATTATGATAGTTTTTATTTTGAAAAACCACCCGTCTGTATGACATGTATTTTTTGACTCACCCCTACAACAATCCTCACTACACAGCCAGTAAATGTTGATCAGACTTTGAAGCTTGTTATTTGCGTTGTTTGCTGCAATGTGAGCTAGCGCTGTATTCGCTGCAAATCGTTGTTATGAATATGTGGCGCGTAAAACAAGTGTTTATGATTGTTTTAGACAAACACTATTACTACAGTAGCCTTGATATATAAATATATTTTGCTGTTTTCATTTAAAATCTAATATCATCTTTTAGGAATTATTTAAGTAGATATTATAAATAATGTATGTGCTAATTTTAATTGATATAAAACAGTTTTTATTTGGATTGAGTGAACTTTTTAAATCTTGAGTTATCGGCTTGGTGGAGTTATAAGAGTTCACTCATCTATTTAGACATTTGACCACGCTTTTTCTTCCGTTTGTATGTATAGTTAAATACATACGGCTATATCTTCACTGTTAAATTTGCTTATATATTTTACTGATATTAATATATAGAGAAAAAAATATTCAGAATGTCCCCCAATAAGAATTATACACAAATTCTCTCAGTTGTCATAAGCTGCCCTATGACTTTAATACATGTTCTTATATATCATAACAGTTTTAAAATAATAGATATTTAGCATTATCAAGCATATTTAAATGCTTTCACAGTCATGCGCGAACAGTTATTATAGCTGATAAGTATGTTAATAATAAGGTACTTGTTGTAAGCTATTATTTATCTTAATTAGTGACCATATTGCCAACAACTATGAAACTAGAACTTAGTGGTTCAAGCTCATCTTCAATATTTCAAATGCGTGCGTACTAGTATGCGACGATAATAGCACACTTTGGATTAATAGGGGCGTTAGAACATTTGTTGACAAGCAGGACAAAATGATGTAATATCCATATTAAGATAGAATGAGTAAGAAACACATTTGGGTATGTGGAAATAATTTAGCACAGCCCAATAATATATTTTATACCTTTTATTTCACCCTGATCTTTAGTACTCCTTTTAATTTCCCATATAAAGAGAGTATTATAGTAATGACAAATTTGGACGCCGGTACTATGATGAATCTTTATGTTTTATGTAGCCTGGAACTCGTTAAAGTGAATATTAAAACTATGGATATCCCTATTTCAGTTTATCTGTCTCTGAGCACAAATCTGAAATGAGTTGATGGATTTTGTTCAAACATTATATTTAGACTTTATAGGGCCACATAGAGTTTTTTTTTATTTCAAATCTAGCCCTCATATAGAGGGTTTAGTGATTTTGGAGTTTTTTTTAATGGTACTAACAATTTTGTTTAAAATGGCTATATGGCGAATGTTTGAAATTACAAATAAAGTTGAATACTTTTGTTTTGGGAAATAAATCGTTTAAGGGCAGTTTATAAATGACTGATTTTAAAATATTTTAATATTTTTAAAATGGTTAAGGAGATTTGTTTCAAAATGGGTATATGATAGGTTTTTTATATTATAAATAATTATTTATACATATATATCTGTTTATCATAAAAAAGCATATTTGGTAGTTAACTGATGAATAATTTTAGAAAAATTGGAACTTATTTTAAAATTTCTCTCATGATTTTGTTCATAACTAGTATTTGGAGACTATTTTATATTATAAATAATAATATATGTTGATATTTTTAAATAAAATAATTCAAAGGTAGCTTACTTATGAGAAAATTTTATAAAATTTGGAATATTTGGACAATGATCTAAAAGAATAAGCTCAAAATGTATATCTGGGAATTGTTTTTCATGGTATAAATAAGAGTTTATTTTATTTTACAAATATAAATAATTTGAGGGTAGTTTAAAATTAACTAATTTTTGAAAATTTTAAATTTACTAACTAAAAAGTGTTTGGACAATTTCGTTTAAAATTTATAAACGAAAAATGCTTATTGTTATAAACAAGTTTATCGGTTTGCTCTTCTGAGTAGAACTCACTGAAAAATAATCGCTGTAAACCTATGTTTGAACATTTTGTTCTCATATATAATGCACTATATGAGAAAATGTGTACGGGTGTGTCATTCATTTGTTTAATTGATGGTTACAATTCAAAGTAACGAATTTTATTATTAGATCATCGGCCCTTGTTTGAATTAAAGGTTTGCTTATAAATAGGCCCCCTTTATTTTCCTTTTTCCTACATAGTTACAAAACAATAATAATTTGGCGCAAACTTTGGTGACCACATGGCTTAAAGTGCTACTCTCACAGTAGACTATACTGCATATGACGGGGAGATCGAAGTTCGAATATCAGTCGGGTGAACTAAAGGTGGTTTTATCAAAATGATTTTCTGATTTCCCTTAACGTAAATGCGGGTACACTTCTTAAAATTATAACCTTCCTATCCCTAAAACATATAACCATTAGTGTAATTAGTACATAAGAGTATAAGCCAAACCAGTAGCATAATAGTAGAACTGGTGCTATATATATGTATATATAGATATATATTTGTATGTATATATATATTAATATATATTTGTATGTATATATATTAATATATATTTGTATGTATATATTATTATATATAAATTCACCTATCAGTGACTCGTTGGACTCAAGTGGTGCGTGTGTGTTAAGAAATATTAAGCCATGCAAATAAATGATGAGTCCAGTCAACCCTGTTCAATGTTACTACTTACTAGTCAAGAGAATCATTAAATCATTGCAATATTTTTCGTAAGACCTGGTCCTGGACCTTCACCTCCCCCCC
>CABFWO010000573.1:176949-200030 GCA_902155825.1 Timema genevievae
CCTCAATACACCCAACAGAGATTCTAATTTGGATCTCCCCGTCATCGGCGGTCTGCGATAGTATCGCGTTATATAACGTTGCCACCGAACCAGGTAGTCTTTAATTAAGCACGATCATGATAAATAAGTGAAGTGAAGTTTTAAACATTTTAACACAAACATTAGAAAGTCACCAAAGAGCATAAATTAAATAATAGTATATGTTACAGAAACATATTAAATATTGAACATCATGATTTACCAAAGAGAATATTACAGTTCACAAACTATGTCGCCAGAATTTATTTATTATAATTATTGTTATGTCGCTTCTAGACAGGCGTTAATTTATCCTTCAATTTTCAGCCATGTATTCGTAATACTGATAATTGATCCACTTTAAGATAATCTTTAGTTTTTACATATATCTATTTTTAGAAATTTTTCTTCTGTCTTTACAAAGTTAAAGTCTTCTATAATTTCGAAAAAATTTCTTCTATTAATTTATAGTACAGGGGGGTTAGAGGAAAAAAAGCCTAAGTCTGGACAGAATTAATAACAAAATAAGACCTTTTGGAATATATTCAATATGTGTCCCTCTACATTCTCTGAAAATTCCCAAGTTTTCTCATTCCGGGAAAATCTGCCATCTTGGAAAAACATTGTGATCGTAAGGTTTCACTTAAAATTAAATATCTCTAGAACCGTTAGTTATACAGAGGCCTAATTTATGTACACGTATTCCTATTGAATTTTTCTATAATATAAATCTATATATCCTGGTGATTTAAGTCTATAATTAGGCTAAATAATAATATTCATCTTTAAAAAAAAAGACTTGTTAGAGCTAAAATATTACATTATTTTATTTTGTGGCATTATTAGAGCGCTTATGAAAATTTTACTCGAAGTAAAAGTTGTAGAGCGTATTATGGCATCACAAAATCATATTTGTTAATTGTATATATGCTAAAAACAACACCTATACCGAGCCCGAACATCAGCCATGTTCCCACCAGGTGGAGCGAGCACGACTTGTGACGCCCGCTACATAACAGCAGCCCATCAGTTCATAGTACACTTTATTTTAAATGCTGTTATGTGATGTAGCTGAACATATATTTTAACTGATTCCTCCACAACTTGTGAATGTGAGGAATGACAGGCCTCCACCGTGGTTCGGATTCCACGTTAAACTGTAGGTCCTCCATTTCATCTCACAATCACCCTACCACTACACATTAGCGTAAGTGCGTATAACCCGAACGGGTAGTAAGACGCGGTGCTAGATAAATAAATAACAATTTTACCTCAACTAAGAAGTTTTTTTTTTTACTTTTACCCTCCTTACCCAATTTTTACCTATTTCTTGGAGTCCTATTTTAGATTTTAAAAGGTTCAGACATTTATCGTTATATTGAGTATGGCACTGTAAAGCAGTATTTATCGCTCTGAAAATGAATCCCGGCCACAGACAACTATGACCCCGGTCTATTCTAGCTGTGACACATCTTGAATTAGTTTCCCCTCCCCACCCCCCACCCACACATCCCCCACACCGCGACATTTACTGCCTGTCTAGCCCATCACATTTCAATACAGGAGGTGCATTAATCCCGCGTTATTTCAAGCGCACTTCAAGAGTTATTTACGGCTCGTCTGGCCATAGACTATGTAAGCTCGACCTGAATGGGATACGAAATGACAAAGTTACCAGAGCTTGCTAGTCAACGCATAAGCCAGAACGCTTTAGTGATCTTAGCCATAGCATTGGGCCGATAATGAGGTAAAATATATTTAAAACAATGGTAGTATCTACAAATATGATGAAAATATTATCAATACTTTAACTTCTGTGAAATCAGTACACACTATACACATTTTAAACTGTAATTAGCTAGTTTACAAATGGCAAATATAGTCAAAATATTTTAATCTTCGAAATAAAACTATTTTCTAAACATTTACTAAATTTTCTCTAGCCTATTTATGCACCAAAGAGATGTGTATGAATTTATCACATTTAACTGATTTTTAATTCTAACCATTAGCACCTAAAAAATAGTTTTCAACCTTTAAATGACTCAAATTGCTTCCATTAATTAGGGTATATTATAAAAATTTCCTAGTAGTTTCTAGAGACATTTGATATTACAAAAATGTATTGGCCTCCTGTAGCTAGGGATGGGGCTGTGCCCCCATAACTACCACCTTTCTCCCGGTTTTTTATCCTGTTTATTATATGCCCACTACCAACCCCTTTAATAAATTTCCTGGGGCGCCACTGGTTACGAACAACATTGTAACTATAGTGTAGTGTTGTTCCTTTTTTCTAAACAGTCAGACTTCGCCTACGCAGCTTAAAGCCCAGGTGTGTGCTACAGTTCTTATCTTCATGTTCTTGGCAAAGAAATCGTGCGTACCGGTCTCCCAACTGGTCCATAAATTTAAGAAGGTTTATATTTCTCATCGTAGCTGCGTAGTAGCACAGATGTGAGACCATTGGAAACAGCTGATCAGTACAATAAGTCAAACTTTTCCAATGACAGAATGATAAGTATGGCTTTACAAGGTCAAACGGAGGTACATAGAACTTAGCTGTAGGTTCTTATATATTTGTTATATGAGGGAAAACAGCTATCGAACCCACCAGCCAAATTTATTTCCAATTGTTGACTATATCTAAGACATAAAACCATATGAATTGCAATTTACTTAAAATATTATGTGTAGGCTAATGTTCAAAATGTTCACCAAATTAAAACAGAAATAAGGCTAGTATATTTTAAACTTTTATACAAACAAGCCTACAATTAAATATATAAAAACCTAATATTCTTCCTCTAATCATTTGTCGACCAACATTTAATTTTGGCCTCATGAGTGGAAGCCAAAAATCGGTTCAAGCATTCCTTTTTTTATTCTATGGAGTGGCAAGTTAGTCTCACATTTGTTTGATCAAACCAGCAATAGTGACAGGATGATTATGATGTATGGGAATTTACTATTTAAGAGTAACAACGTTATTTCAATTTTGAGCTTAATTAAAGCTAAGAATATCTCCCAAAGTTGTAGGCTCATTCTTAGGAATGTAACGTGCAGAATTCAGGAAAACGATCTGTTTGTATGCTGACTATAAAGATTTCGACCGTTATGGAAATTCAAATATCTTACAGATTAGTTCAATCTCTACTGCATCTACCTATCAAGCCAAGGGAGTTTTATTCACAACAACATCTCAAATAGTTTTTATTTCATCTGACACCAAAAAAAATGGTCAATTCTGAAATGGTAACTATAGTAAGCTATTTTATAACTTAAAAAATTTGTATGGACATATTTATAATCAATAGACCTATAAGTTTATACCTCATTTATGCTTCTCTAAGCTTAGGCCTAGACATGATTATTAAAAGCTGTACATGAACTGATATTTTGTACGAGGCAATAACTTTATATATATATATATATATATATATATGGTTTTTTGTAACGCAGGCTACACATTCCCTATAGTTTTCCCTGTCTATTCGAGCCCATAGCCTACACAATGGCTGCACTTATTATAAAATAGATAAATTTAGTCTCATACAAGTAATAAATAAATGTATTTTAAGTAATTATTTTTAATATAGACTTTGTGTACAAGAATTATTTTGTTAAAGGGAACAGGGGTGAAGCGAGGGCTCAAGTGGTGTCTCCAGAACCCATTTTTCTGCAATTAGCGGAAAAAGCTAACAATAAATGAGGTAAAAGGGCTTACACCTTGATGTAGGAGTAGGATAATTTAAATAGAACATTAGAGATAACTACTCCTCGGAATTATTTGGAGGTGTAAAAAAAATTGTAATTGGAATTTGATGTGCATTCTTCCTTAAAAACACAAACACATATTTTTGTCTTTCACAAATATGTTGTGCTACGCGTCTTACAGCCTATCCGGAAGAGAGGTCACACATATTTACCCTTTTAGGATAGGAGGGAGGAAATAGGATTTAGAGATAATGTACCCACATTCGCTTGGAGGGAATGTGTGAAAGCACACTTTTTTTTAGATAATTAAAGAGACTAGAAGGTCAAAATAAGAAACAGGCAACTATGTCAAGCTGAGGAAGAAACATATGACCAATGTAATCTAGAGTAAAATTACTTAAGATACACGCCAAAATCCCTCCCAAACACGAACTTCATCGTTGTTGAATCTCCACGCTGACCCCTCAAAATCAACATGTGTGGTCAAATTAATATTATAATGTGTTGTTTTCATCGATATTATTTATATAAAAGGTTTTCTGTTCAGTTAAAATAGTTAATGATAGAGATGGAAAAAGACATTAACAACCAATTTAGGCCTACCTAGGCCTTTTTCAGACGATCCGACTTTTCATTGGGTGCCGACGTTTCGTGTGGTGCTTATGAGTGACTTAACACGGTACGAACCATGCCGTGTCCGGCCACCATTGTCAGTACGGCGCCCATTTCAATCCTGCACGGTATTTCGCCGTCCACGGTGTTAGATGTGCACAGAGTTAAATGTGCGTGTTCAGACTTGCCGACTGTTCACCGTCCGGTGGGCACAGTTCAGTACATTATAGGCATCGATATAGATAGTGTGTGTCACAGAGGTGTCGTGCTTTGTTAGTGTATTTTAAAATAGGTTTGAGTTTATTGATAATGGAGGGTCATGAGGTAGATGTAGAGCTATTAATAGCTTTGGTATCAAATATACCGGTTCTTTGGGATATAAGCCTATTAGACTGCAAGTAACGTACGGAAACTACAGCAGCATGGAGGGAAGTATTCAAGGAGTTGAACCCGAACTTCAAGGAAATGAGTGACGAAGAAAAAAACAAATATGGTAAGATTTTTGTTGACTTGTTAGTAGGATGGTTCTTCCCAATATGGGATTACGTAGGCCACTTCTTTCTCAATAAAATTCGAAAATTGTCCCTAAAAATATTTTATTAAATTTTCAGTTTAAACACTGTCACACAAACATCCTAGATGAATGAGGAAACGTTCATAATATAATATTTCAGGAAATAATTAAAGCCTCAACATTTAATTAAATACCTATATCTAACAGATAACTAATAATAATAGAAAACATACGAAAAAACTTATTCATGTCCAATTATAATTGATATGATGAAATAATAATTATTAATCCAAGAGACTATTGATATATGTCAATACCTTTCTTTAAACAGTAGGATGGTTCTCCCCGTTTTCTTAAATCTACACTTTCCACTGCCAGTGAAGTGACCCCTCATTGGTCATGAAGAAATCAGTACTTTTCGAATGTCATTTGCTGACTTGTTTCCATGTTCACCCTCCATGTCAGGAATGTCCTCAAGACCTACTATTGTGAGTGTGTCTTCAAAGCTATGTCCGTCTCTCTATCACACAAAATTATGCAAAATACAGCATGCCTCTACTATTTTAATAGATATTTCCATTGAGACGTTGAGTGGCCTATGGAAAATTCTCCATTTATTTGATAAGATCCCAAAACCACATTTGACATACATCCTAGCTCTACTCAAACGGTAGTTAAATATTCGCTCTAGTTGGTTCAGGATTTTCCCCGAGTAGGGCCGCATAAGATGTTTGTGAATCCCAAAGTCTTCATCTTCAATAAACACTTGAGGAATGTCTTGATCTCTACATACTGGAAAGGCCTTTGTTTTGTGAAGGGGTGGTTCATTGTTAATTATGCTTTTCCAACGCATTGAATCCTTGAAGACTGTTGAATCACAGTATTTTCCATCAACCCCAATGTTAACAAAAATAAAACTAAATTCACTATCAACCACAGCAAGCAGTACAATCGAAAAACATTTTTGTAGTTGAAAAACAAAGAACCACTATTTTGAGGCTTTATGATCTGGATGTGTTTTCCGTCTACAGCCTCAATACAATGGGGAAACTGGGTTTTCTTATTATATCCATTGGCGACAGACTCCAGTTTTTCTTCTATTAAAGGAGGCATACACTCGAAACGCAAATCGTCTCACACAGCATCGCAAACATCATGAACAATCTCAGAGATGCTAGATACTCCAAATCAATAAACATAGTGAGGATCCGTGAAAGTATTGCCACTTGCAAGATAACTAAAAAAAACTGGCATTAAAAACATTGAAAATTAAAACTCAACACACAAACAAAATATTGCAGAGTGATAAGGGTGTCTCAACCCCCCTTATTATCCATTTATGGCTGTCTATGCTTAGTAGCCACCACACTATTTCAAAAATACAACAGTTTAATAGGCCTATTTAAGGTGGTATGAAAGGGAACGCGAGCTAAGGGCAGTTATTTGTAGTTTTTAGAGCAAATAACATATTTGGACAAACTAAATCAAATATTTCTCCATTAGAAACACATAATTTAACATTCTAGGAATGGTAATATCAGCAGCTCTATAATATCTGTCATGAACATAGCGGCATTAGATGACCAAACTTTTTAAATGAAGATAAAAAGTTCTCATATAATTCTAGGACACCCTTTACAGATATTCAAGAGCTGTTGAAATTAATAAGAGTAGACAATTATACTAGTAGAGTATGATTTGAATCATTTTGGCAAAAAAAGGGTACAAAATTTCAAAAATACTGCCCTTAACTCGCGTTACCTTCCATCCCACTTTAAAGATTGATAGTGGATTTATATTTGATTATTGATATAATGAAAGGCTTTGGATTATTTTTGTTTATTTCAGATATGATATCAGAAAAAAATAATAACGAATATAAAAAATAATAGTAATATTAATAACGAAATCTAATAAAAACTCTTATCTTCTCTCATTATAAATACTTTGATAATTTGATGTTTCAAGAATAAATTATCCATACATCTTGAGTGGCGTGAAACAATACACAAAGACGGAGAACTTAATAGCTACAATTTTTGAAATGGGATAACTTGTCCTAATTAGGTGATTTATATGTTTGCTAACCTAATAATTTGTTATTGCAAATTTTGTTTTTTATATATGGTAACTTTAGGCGTGCCACTCAAAACGCATTCACATGCCACCAGTGGCACGCATGCCGCGGGTTGGCCACCTCTGGGGTAGGCGAAAGTTATACAGCAACTATCCAAAGGCAAAAGGTAGTTGAAGTATTCCCCCCTGTCTCAGGTATGGTCATAATTGCTAAATGGAATAACATCCGGGACCGGCAGGTGAAGTACTTGAAGAAGCTTGAAGATGGAAAAGGAACCGGATCTGAGGCAAAATCAACTAAGAAATACACGTACAGTGATCAACTGGGCTTCCTGCAGAAGAACACTAAGGTAAAGGAGACAACTTCTATTATGGATAATTAGAGAGAAGGTACTGCTGAAAAGGAATCAGAAATTGAAGATTGATGCTCAAACATTCCGGCACCCACCATCCCCCACCACTTCTCAGAAACTTAAAAAAAAAACCTGCAAAGTCATATATAGAAAAGTCAATTTTACAGAATTAACAAGAGCCAGAAGATCCTCACCTTAACTTCTTTAAAGGTATTCTTCCTAGTCTTAAAAAACTTGATGACAATGAAATGATAAAGTTCCAAGTTGAAGTCTTGAACATTCTTAAAAATAGTGATCGGTCTCGATCAAATCCTCTGAGCGCCTCATGGTCTGTACATCACCAATCAAACATGCAATCACCACCAAATTACTACAGATCTCAACAAATGGAACTGTGTCCACCAACCTGGAGATACCCATCACCACCACCACCACCACCACCACCACCACCACCACCACCACCTTGATCAACTTATGGGGAAACCTTGTTTTCTTCAACTCAATCCCGGATTGAAATACCTATGCCAACTGGACATAAAAGCGGATTCGAACAGCTGGGTGGTTCTCAGCCAAACAACATGGCTCCAGGTCAACACGTCGTTTCACCTATGTCAGCAGGATCAAGTATTTCTCCGCTTTCTAATGAATCAACTAGTTCTTCTTGTAATGATGAAACCTTTTGGGATTTTCCTCAAAGTTAATCCAATGATAAGAGTGTTCAGAAATCAGAGTTAATAAAACATTTACCTTTATTTTAATTTCAATTAATTTTGTTCGTTCTATAAATAAAATAAATACATACTTTTTTTTTATAAAATACATTAAACATTGCTATGAGCAACAGGAATAAACAGGTTGATAAGTCTATTTCTAAGGGCTAAATTATTTCATATCAAAATCCCACGTACTGTAATTACTAAACTAAAGTAATATAGTCTGGGAACTCTTACCTTAAAGATGTAGCAAGCCTTTCAGTTGGTGAAATTACATATCTCATCTTACTAATTTGCTTGAGGAGTAGTGGACTCAATCGATTCAGGAGCTCATCAAAACTTGCTATTGTCTTTCTAAATTAGTTGAAAAATGTTCTCTCATATTTTCTTAAATCTTGATACAAAGTGACAAAAGCTCCAGCAACTTGTCTTTGTAGATTTAAAGGCTGGACCCATTTCTTTGAATTTTTTTCCTTTTTATACACACATAGTAAAAATACAACAATTTCTTGTGACTGTCCAAGATGGCAACTCAAGAGCAGCTAAGAGGGAACACAGAGGGAAGCCGTGCCGGAGATTTCACTATCATGCTGTTTGTTCGACGCCACGTCCTTTGGTATGCACGGTGCCATGCCAGACACGGCGTCAGGCGAAATGTCGGATCGTCTGAAAGAGGCCTTAGAGCTTTGGTCAGTTCTCAGTAATTTGACTAGAAATTAGTCACTAGTTTAATTGAAATTTAACCCAATTTTTTTACTCTCTTTTCCCTTTAAAATCAGGCCATTACCATTTAACTATGATGTAAATGATCAAGGTAAGTTTAAATATAGCGCTAACCTATGCTAAGTGATAAAACTTTATTTAAATCACGAAGACATATTTGACATAGGTGACATATTTGCTTTTATTATTTATACGTTTATTTTATAGTTTATTAAATATTTTCTTCCTTATTTAAAATCTAAACAACAGAGAGTTTCAGTTCATCCTGTTCCGCTAAGCCTGATGTGGATTAAAACTAATATAGAAAGTGATTTCAGTCAAATAATGTGCTAATTTACCTCAACACAAGTAGGTATCGCAGATTGATGAATCACTCTTGGCAAGATCGGGATTATTGAAGCTGTTTATTATTGTTATGATTTTTTATCACGCCCTCTTACTACCTATTCAGATTATACAAATTGAAGCTATTAGTTGCCTTATCATGCCCTTATTTAATTTAATAGAGTTAACAGTTTAATTGCAATTATAATTGCTTAAAAAAATACTTAAATTCAATTCCTTAAGTTTTTTATTTTAATCTAAGCCAAAGCTAAACTAGGAATAAGTTTTTTAGTACTGCGTATACACGTTCAGCATATAAGCATAAGTTAATTTAATAATTAGAATTGTTTTGAAGTTTATTATATTTTTCACAAAATATATTTATGAAATTAAAATAAGTATGATCACCACAATTATAGCAGTTTTATATACATTGCAATCATAATGTACGCTATTGACTATATCAAATAGCAAGACTTACACAAGGCGAAAATTGATATTTCAAAGTAATATCGTGACTTAGTCTTCTCCTGTATGCTATAAAAGCTCAATTTGTTTTACTGCTGCCACATACAACTCTTCAGATTCAATGTTCTGTATATAACTTAATTGAATTGCTTAAACTTATTTAGAAAAGCACATTGAGATACACTACTTGGTTCACTAACAATATATGTATATGTTATGGTCAAGGCCCAAAACCGGTTACTTTGCAAAATGACTTGACCCTTTGCCCAATGACCTGATGTTCTAGTCAAATCGTAAAATATCAATGATTATAAATGTGAATTCGCGTTCTGGCTGGTCAAAGTACGAATCTATCACGACACCTTGGCAAATGCCTGGAATATTGGATATAATGACACAATACAATCACAACCTAGCCCAGCCTAACCTAACCTAACAAAGGCCTAACATAAATTAACCTAATCGCTAGGGAATTCCAAATGCCATTACAGCCAATACTGCACAAAAGATAAATAGCAAAGAGTCTTCACAGCGTTAATAACATTTTGTTCATCTCTTTCATGTGGATTGTTAAACTTTCAGAAAATGCATAGCGTTCCACATAGTAAGATATAAGTGATATAAATAGAAGTATTTACTTTGGCCAGTTTCCTACGGTCAAGCCAAAGCCCGAACTGATGTTAAAATATTATATATTTCTGGCTTTGGCTGATTTCGGTGACCAAAGCCAGACGTGGCCAGTCATTTGGAAAACTGGTTGGACTTAGGACTTTGATCATGACGTATATATATATATATATATATATACACACACTTTACAAAATAAAATTAACTCTACAGAGTTTCATAATTGATAAGTTTTTTATTTCCATGAACGCTTATCGTTCTATTAATAGTAATTTACTCGTTTGGTGGATATTTGATAATTCACAAGATAATAGTTGACATGTAGGAGATTCAGTAGTAAATTAAGTAGAGAACATAGACTGTGTGTACGAGGTATAATAATAATAAAGACAAACAAGCCGATGTCTGGTTGTTGTTCGGGACAAAACAAATAGCCTTTGGTTTGTCCGTGGCCGTCCTTTGATTAAGAAGACCCCAGCCACCCCTTTTTTCCATTGCCTACCACCAGTATCGTCACCGATTGTCGTCACTAATTCGTTTATAGTTTGAAGAAACTGAACCTAAAAACCACGCAGAACTTGATCTCTGTTTGGTTTGACTTAGGCCACTGTATACATATGAATCACGTCCTGCGTTTCCTAAACAATGTAACTTTCTTTTTAGCACCGTGTCATAGTACTAGTTTGGGTTCTACTCTTATCTACTAACTACGCTAGTGGTTTTATGGATGAGGAAGGTTATATTTATAAGAAGTGTACCCACATTTGCGTGGAGAGAGAGCGAGTGGAAAACTATTTTGGAAAAAAACATCCTCAATACATCCAGCCGATATTCAAAACGTGAACTCCTCGTCATCAGCAGTCTAGTTTACTGCGACTTAGACCATGTGGCCACAGAAGCGGGCTGATCAATATAGTTGACATTGTGCTATTTACATGGATATAATTTAGGCTCGTTTCAAATAGAAATGAAAATTTCCGACAGTTGGAGACGTCCCTGGAAGTAGCCAATGAAAAAGCATGTAGTCACCTTGATCAAAGGTTGCACTGGCAAACCATGGAGGTGCCGAATAAGCCCAAACCTCGACGCGACGATTTCATTGTCACAAGCAACTGAAATGAGCATTGCCGAGAATCAATGACATCATAAACTAATGAGAAAAAAAAGTGTAATCTTCGTTGATTAAGGTTGGCATAGGAAAATCACGGGCATTCTGTTTTCACCCGGACAACAATGGTAGAGTGAAATGGTTGATATGGCTTCATTATTTATTAATCTACAATATATTATCCTTGACAAATTTAATTTGGTTAGAAAACATGCATAAACCTAAAGTCTAAAACAAGTACATGGTTCGGTTATTTGGGTTTTAGACAATCCAGGCTCGTCAGTAACACGTCTGTTAATTGACTCAGTATCCCAATGTTAACACAAACACAAACACAAACACAAACACAAACATAAACACAAACATTTTTATTTATCTCAACGTAGAAAATAATCTTTTCATGCAGGAACTGTATTAAAATTGTTTAACAACATGTATGGTAACTAGAACTATTTAATATTCACAATAACAATATATTTATCTAAATGACTCTAAACCCGTTAGTTTTAATTTCCAGATGGACTATGCAACTTTGTATTTCGATAATTATTTTTAAAAACACATTAATATACACACTCATAGCTTAAATAATGTAAAATTTTATTGCGTGGCCCGGTCGTGGCACAGATTTATCTGATTACCAAACCCGTCCTTCACGTCTGACAAAGTGTGGATTTTCACGCTTTGTAAATGTGTGGAATGCTTGGCCCCCACCGTGGTTCGGAACCCACGATAAACTGTAGGTTCCCTCTGCATTCCACCTTCATCATTATCACGTATCATCCTATCATCTGGGGATTTTTTTCACCCTGATTAATTTAACTCAGTTTCTAAAATTTAACCCGAGTCCTAATTCCTATTGTTTGAATTTCCCCAATTTCTTTTATTTCTCCTTTTATTAACTAACTAATCGGGTATTAGCACTTAATATCTAACTAAAGACTTTTTCTAATTTGTTTCCCCTAATTATTAATTTGTATCTATCCAATCGGTCTGCCCCAGGTATTTTTACTCTAAGAAGTTTACATTGCTTTAATACTCCCTTATCTAACCTAAATACTAGCTTATACTATAACTAATATATCTTATTTCTACTTAACCTAATACGACGTCAGTGTTGAAATCTCATTGTTATACATCTTATTTATGACACTTCTAAAACTATTGTAGTTCATGTGGTTCACGTAGGTGGGTATGTGGAAAAAGTATCGAAACTTTACTAATATCGATATTTAACTTGCGATACTAGTATTTTTTTTTTAACTCGCTACCTTTTTTCCGATAATTTTACTGATATCAGTTCTCACACCCCGGTATCGAATTGGTATTGAAAGAAACCACTATTTTTTTTATCTTCACTCATGCAGAGATTAAATGTTTACTAGGGTAAACTGTGGAGGAAGAACAAATGATGCTATTTCTCCATTCTCACTCATTTTCTGCATGACAAGAAAGAAGCAACTCTAGCATTCAATCTCTTTAAGCTTATCATAATTCATAGCTGTTGATCTTTGTTTATCAATACAGCCGCCTGACTGGTTGACAGACGAGTGGAGACCAGTCTACTTAACACCCTTTACTTTATCAATGAGCAAGGTCATCACCAACTAAATAAATGAAGATTTTGTAGGATCACTATAAACTCAATCTACTCAAGGTGCTCCAATCAGACGAAGCAGAAAAGTTTATGTGCAGATGTAGCAGGGCATGACGTCCGTTCTTCTATTGTTTGTCAATAGTTAATAATCTATCTTGATAGAATTCATAAACGACGAATGTAGTTAAAAAATTGGCACCTACCAAAATTAAATTATGACAGATTTTAAGAAGTTGGAACCCGCGTCGGTGACGTTGTTATCTAACGCGCTGGTTTCGTGTGAAGCTAGACTGCTGAGGACGGGGAAATTGAGGTTCATATATCAGGTCGGGTGAACTGAAGGTGGTTTTCTTAAATGGTTTTCCACTCTTCCTCCACGCAAATGCGGGTTAACTTCTTCTAAATTCAACCTTCCCAATTTCTAAGCAATTAGTGTAATTAATACTTAAGCGTATAATCCGAACGGGTAGTAAGACGTGGTACTTTAAAAAAATTGGTAGATAGGGAAAAAGCATCTTGTAGAATTTGTTTTAAAGTTTTAAAAACCATTATAATATTCAATGTTTAAATAAAAATGAAAATACAATGATAATGCAAAAGTTGAAATTTTTTTAGCACCGCGTCTTACTACCTGTTCAGGTTATACGCCGATGCACTAACTACACTAATGAGTTAAGGATTAGGAAGTATTAGTTTAGATAAAACGCACTCTCATTTGCGTGGTGGGAGAGTGGAAAGATATTTAGTGAAAACCACCCTCAGGGCACCCGACCGGGATCGAACCCCGATATCCCGGTCTTTGGAAGTCTAGTCCAACACGAGATTAGTGCGTTAGACCACGTGGACACCGAAGCGGGTAAGAGATTATTAATACTATTAAAAAAACATTTCACAAATTAAAATTCTATACCGATACTTACTGTTATCGATACTTTTATTTAGATAGTATGGTATTGAACATTTTTTTTCTTCCCACACTTTTAATGAGTACAGTATCGATACTTTTCTTTCGATACCACAGCCCTACACGTAGGCCGCTGATGCAGCAATCCCTGCCACTGATGATGTGGGAGGTCCGTCAGCTTTTCTCTCCATCTTCTCCCTTGTTACCAAGAGTATGGAGACCATTTTCATCGGGGTGAGCTCCATCATCTGGTTTTATCTTCATCCGGAATTTGTGAGCACCAACGCTGTCTCTTGGTAGGGCCGTTCCTTTTCTTCAATCACCGCGGCGACTGGAAACCCTGCAATGGTCACTCCCCTTCACGCGCACTGGCTATTCTCATTTTGATCCTACTGCCTTTCAAGTTTATACTTCAATTCAATTATGCGTGTGTTAAATCTGAGTCCAGTGCTACCAACTTGTTGACTTATATTTCTTCAACTTTATCTTCTTCGGAAGACTCCGGAAGGCTCAGCCTCGGAGAACCCATCCCCACTCAAGTCTAGGGATAATGGAATTCGCCTTAATCATATCCCCACCTCAGAAATGAATTCCTGCATATGCCAGGAAAGCAGAGGTAAGATAAGGTCGAATGCCCATAATCTAGAGCACTAGCCCCACCCACCACCCCACATTTAGTTTTTTGAAAAGTAATTTGTTGTGATTTCTATAAAATTGTTGCTTTGTTTCTATTTAATAAAACGTATAGTAAGTATGTGGTACTGACAATACATTGACAAGGAAATAAATTTAAGTTTATGAGTCAAGCCATTATTAACTAAACAAGCTATTTTGATTAACTAAAAAGTTGACATGGCAAATAAAGTTTTCAAGAGCATCGGTATTGCCAAGAGTGAAACGTGGACTTAGTATACTGATACTCATCATAAGAATCACTATTCCTAATACCTCTACTTATTAATCCTTTGGGCCTAAATGTAGCTATTTTAAAATAATTCCAGGAATAATACAGGTCATAGGCAATGTTAGATATGGGGGAAACCAAATACTTTTTTCAGTCATTTATGTATTCGCTCTATTTATACTCATTGATTTAATTCTGAAATAATCACCCACATAGAATAATACGGATATTGTGATAGCGTATATCACAATGTATGTCTTGTGACCATTGGCCTTGTGACTTTCTTACCCCCTTCACAAATATGACTAAAATCCACTCGGTAACTATTATACCTAGAATACCTCAACAAATACATGTATTACTTGACTACTAATAGTTAGAAAGTTAAATAGGAATGGCTCTAATAAAGAGAATTAAGACACGCTTATATTTATAAACACTCACTTTATATATTCCTCTTCCAGTTATGAAATCAATTCAGGATGTTCGTTGACATTGTGAGAATTAATAAATTAGGAAATTATAATTCAGAATGACATAAGTGAAAATGTGTTTATAATTGAAAAGTATTAAGTTAATGTGTGTACCATATTAAAAAACAGTAACATATTTAAGTGTGATTTAAAAAAAAAACAAGTATTTAAGAAATCTAGGTATGACAAAAGAAATAATGTACAGGTGTTATGATATTATAATAAATATGATATTTAGTAAACATTTAACATGGGAAAACTATAATAACATCCAAGAAGTATGTAAAATAATTTACTTTGATTTTATAAAATGTTTAGATATTATAGTCATATAAAAATTAATCATTAAGAGACATTGTGTACACAATAATATATATTATAAGTAAAATTTTGGATGACGCTAAGCAATTAATGTTAGAGAGAATAGTAATACAGTTTTGTTGAAAACATAAAATAACTATTTTCTTTATCTTATTACGATCCTCTTTTGCTTGCAGCTAATCTTGCCCGTTAATGTCATACCCATTCATGAAACAAAACGTACCAAATCCCAAAACATAATCAATACGCATTGCAAATAACGATAAGATGATTTTGAATATGAGTAAGAAAAAAGAGTAAAATTTAATAGATAAAAAAAGTAATATATTTACCCATACATGAAATAAGATGTGTGTCCTACGCAGTAGATGATTTCAGATGTTCTTCGCTTTAGATACACCTTCTTTTCAATTCTAAATTCAGTTTTTGTCACAAAAAATATTATTATTTAATTCTTGCCAATTATATATAAAATTTACTTAATTTATTGTGAATTATAATTTACTAAATATTATTCTATCACGTTCCCTATCAAAATCATCAAAATGTTCTTTAAAATGTCAGAAATTATGAAAAGTCTGAAAAGGGTACCTTATCATCATCATCATCATCATCATCATCATCATCATCAGATTTATCTGGTCAGACATCCATATACAGATCTTAATTGTATTGTTCAAGCATAAATTTATAAAATCAAACTGGACAATTGAACACTAATAGTTTATTTGTTTTTAATCATATGTGGTTCAATAAACTAGCCCTATAATTATACAACTTTAGATTTGACAAATATATTATTTTAAAGTCATATTGAACAAAGAATATTTAATCATGTCAGTAATTTTAACATGGGATCTTGGCCTTTTGTTAAATATACTTCCAACCAAGCTAAGATGTCAAACATTCAATAATTTAAAAGTTATAACTTATAAAATAAATGGTAGCGTACAGACTTTATATAGTTTTTATTTAAAATGGAAATTTACTAAAAACTCGTAAGATATGTGCAGCAAAATAATATACCTAAATATTGTATTAGAAACAATACAGCAATGATCATAAATGAAATAATATACACTGTCACTTACTTACTCTATGGCAGTAGGAACTAGAAAAACTGTTACAGAAAATTCAAGAAAAGAGAAACACCTATGTTCACCAAAGAGCATAAAAATCAATATCGTTTTAAAATACATGAATTAATAAGTATATATATTTGCTTATATCTCAGAAGTTAATGGTTTTATAAAAATATATTTTAAATAAAAGATTTTTATCTTTATTAGTACTACAACTTTACAATGATAAGTTATTTCGTATCGCAAATAGTTGCGGACAAATGATGAAAATTTGAAAATTTCTCCTATGTTAAGTACCCTCAAAGTCATTTTTTGAGAAAATGAGAGTTTACATCTTATTAATAATGATAAACAGTGTCTAGATATAAAATTTTATCAAAATCGTTTGAGACAATTTTGAGAAAATTTATTTTTTCTCTTTTTGCCCATCAGTTAACTATTCTTAATTCTAGGGTTATATATCGAATTAAAAAAACCACTGGGGGAACATTATTTAAACCCAAGATATTACGATTTAGCACAATTGGTAAAATAGTTTTGGCCAAAGCTCGAGGAACAGACAGATGGCAATGCGAAAATCACTATTTCAGATGGTCATGAAACGTCGACATTTATCAAAATCTCAAGTTCGATCTTTTTTACAATCACAATACTTTCACTTCGAGGTGTTGAGAGAAAGTAAAATGTTCAGATTTTCTAATATATAGATTGTCTTATTTGATTCTGTACTATAGCCGAGGTTAAAAACAACGTACTAACGTATAATCTATCGGTTGGAATAAAATTTCATATTCTTTATTGTCTCCCCAACAACATTAGTGATAACCTCAATCAAAAAAACAAAATCATCAATAACATTATTATCATTCCTTTTGAACTGGAAACAGATCGAATTTAGTCTGTTATTTGTTTGCACATGCTCTTATCATTAGATCATCCATTTTGGCCACGGAGCTTTGAATAACCCAAATAGGACTAAGAATTGTGTTTCATTCAGTTTTAGTTTGGTCTGAGTTAGTTTTTGCTACGTTATCATTTTAGACTCGACTTTGGGTCGTATGTAAAATCTAGCCTGAGTAGATGCTGAGTATGCGCTAAGTGAATGCTGAGTGACTGCTCAGTGGTGGTGGCGTTGATTTGCTTGTCAAAACATGCTGCTCAGGTAATTTTCCAATAAATGACGTCATAACATGAGTATCATCTTAGTCTATTCCCGATCACTCTTGGCGGATACTTAGGTGTCAACTCATACAAAAGCGCTGCTTACACTAGTGGCCCAATGAGCATTTTCTCAGGCTCTATCTTGCATACTGCCCTATAAACCTAGATATATGTGTATGAGTGATATAATGCTCATTGTAGGTGTATAACAATACTTATTTTCTCACGACTCTTCGGAGAGAGGAAGTATTGTGATTGTCAAAATAATCTGACCCGAGATTTTGATGGATGTTAACCTTTCATGTCCCCGTAAATATGAAAAGTTGGTTTTCGAGATGTCGTCTGTCTGT
The DNA here is from genome assembly GCA_902155825.1 of Timema genevievae. NCBI lineage: Eukaryota > Metazoa > Arthropoda > Insecta > Phasmatodea > Timematidae > Timema > Timema genevievae. Next base: position 194,992 of record CABFWO010000573.1, read on the forward strand.
CTGTTTGTCTGCGTGTTTGTCTCTTGGCCTTGAGCTTAAACTATTTTACTGATTGGACTGAAGGTACAGTACATTCATTTAACCTTGAATGCTTGAAGTACTACCTTGACGGATAACACTAATACCCAATCTTGTAAGCTGTGCCATAGTGAAATAATGGAAGGGAAGCTTGCTACCCTACAGGGCGAACTAAGAGTACCTCTCACCAGTTTTATAAGAAAATAGATCCATTTGTGGATAAAGGAGAGAGAACGTCTGTGCAGGGTTACATATCACTTAGATAATAACGTAGTATGTATCACATTATGTGAAAATTAAATTCCATTCATATAATGAAACAAAATAGATGGTTTATTTATAAGTGAGATATTTATTAATTTAAAACTACCAGAATAGGCTATTTGAATATTAAATTGGATTCGGAACAGTAAATAAATAATTGAAGAGGTCACATACTAATGAGTTATATACCCAGTACTTATCCCCAAACATTAGTAGAGTAATAAAATCTCGCAGGCTACTGTTGGCTAGACATGCAGAGACAATGGAAGAAACTATAACCACGTTAAAGGTATTGGTTGGCAAACCTGTTGGGAAGAGACAAGGGGGAAGACCTGGAAGCAGGTGGGAGGGTTAAAATGGACCTGAAAGAGATAGGGTGTAATGAGGTGGACTGGATAGAACAAGCTTGAGATAGGGATAGGTGGCGTACTTTTGTTAGTGCGTTAATGAGCATTTGAGCTACTAATAATGACAAAGCCAGGGTACGAATTTAATGAAGTCCCCTTAGTAATATATCAATTTAAATTTTACCTTTATTTTTCATGGAGAATGGTTTTTCAATAAATTTGAACTGTTTTAATATTTTTTGTAAAGTGTATATTTCTTAGGATGATATGAAAAGTTCAAGAGGTACACAAAAAAACTAATCTAGATTTAGTTGTAATAACATTTAATATTAACAGATGTAAGCATAGGAAAATCAAAACAATATAATCTATTTGAAAGACACTACTAAACAAAAAAATAGTATTTGATAGCGTATGCAATGAAAAGTTTGAAAAACTTGAATAGTAATATTTAATCATCTCTAGCCTTATATTGTCAATATTAGTTCTAGTTATTTAAATAGAGGTTTTATTGACAAAAGCAAAAAAATATTCAAAAGTAATGGTTTTTAAAATGAAATAAAACCAAACAATATAGAAGCATTTTTATTTTATCATGGTTTTTAAAATGCAAATATAAATTAGAAATATATATTCAGAAATTCTTAAAACATTACAGTGTTATATTAAACCACGAGTAAGTCATCCTGGGATCATATATAATGTTTGTTATTTTAATATTGCCTTATATCAAATATTTATAAAATGTTGTTTTTAATATACTCTTTAAGGCACATGCTAAAATTACTTTTTATCAATCGACTTCAACTCCATTAAAAACATTAATTTGATAGAAAAAAGTTGCTATGTTAACTTTAAGAATGTGTTAAATTACTCAGTAGTAAAATAATGAATTAGGAAGGTAAAATTATCTATACATTTATTTTGAATAATTTAGGAAATCATATTTTTCTTTATGGCTTATTGTATATCCTAAAAAAACTGTTCAATTAATAATATATTGACCGGAGTGTATATATATATATATATATATATTATTTAGACATTTAAATGTTGTGTATGTCTAGAAGTATTATTTAAAATACAGTAAACAGGATAAAATACTATAGTTTTTATTGTTAAACTACTACCTATCCAGGAAAAAAATAAAAATAAAGTATTTTATATGGAAATACAACCTCATTGACAAAGAGATTAAATAGAAAATAAATATTTCACCACACATCCCTCCCCCAGTGTACACCTCCAGATTGAAACCCTATCCTCCTTAGTCAGAGTCTGGCGTTTATTTATCTTCAACAAACCTAAAGTAAATCGGTTAATAGTCTTGCTGAATTTGAAGCGGGTTTCCCTTGGATGAATACGAGTTATAAAGCATTATGGTTTAAATAGAACAAAAAAAATCTTTTTTTAATTTAAAACGTAGCTTCTAAGCAACATACACTAATTGTGTTCCTATTGTTACAAAACCATTTTAAAAATAAATAATTCTCAAATAGTGTTTGTAATAATTGTAAAGAAAGTACATAAGTATTTTAATAAGCTATTACAAACAAGTATCGTAATTATTAAATAAATGAGAGAAGAATTTCCTTCTAAGCCCTCTTTTAAATTAATAGATAAACACACATCACTCAGAATATAAATTAAAGGAATAATCTTTTATTGTGGCTTTGTACTGAAGAAATAAATCCACATTTTGTAACACCTCTACCAGATCGCACCACCTCACCATCTATGCAACAAACGATGGTCTCTACATCTAGCGGTGTCTGTATTAACCACTAATTCTGAATAATAACTGTGTTCGCTCACACACAATATTTTGCTTGCGTCAAAATTACGATTCTTCTTGAGTTTAAGAAGAAATAATTTAATTCTTCTTATTATTATTATCATTATTTAATTTATTAAACTGGTTTTAATTTATTTCTCTTAACATTTACAACGATAACACATTTTCTTTTTCACCAGCCTACTCGTTCAAGCTATAAGCACATGATCTATTTACGATAATGTGTTAGAAATATAAATGTTGATTATATAATATGTGCACCCACATTTGCACAAGGGGAGAGTGAAGAATTAGGATAAACTACTTTCAGTACACCCGTGTGGAATCCCAATCTATTGTGATACTAACGACATATATTAGGGATTCTTAACAAATTTTACGATTGCAAACCCACAATGGATTGGCCAACATGTCCCATTACCCCTTCGCAAGACTGTCGAAATAATCATCATCATTTCTATTAGGTCCCAGTATTACTTCAAAATAATTTGGAAATAGCTTTATTTTTATTTTACTTATGGATAGCTTGGATCAGAACTTCTTAGAGATAAAATCATAAGGATCTAAACATTTTTTTTAGAACCACGTCTTACCACCCGTTTGGGTTACACGTCAAGGTTTAATCATATTTCTTATTTATGGAAATACGTAAAATCCCAAAGACACCATCCGTATTGGTAATGACGATAGTTCAGTCTAATATAACATTTTATTTTATAATTATTCGGAAATTGAGACTCATACCCAATTATTTGGTTTCGATACCCCCGGTTAAGAACCCCGGCCTTAGAGTATCTGACATTGTACTTACCCAATTAATAAAGAAACAAGCTGCGTCAGTGATCTGATCTGTCTAATGCGTCAAGCTTGTTTCAAACTGGATTGCTGGTAACGGAGAGTAACCGTGTTTGCGTGAAGGGAGAGGGTAAAAATATTTAGGAAAAAAACACTCTCAGTAAAATCGACCGGGAATTGAACCCAGAGCTCCCCGTCATTGACGTTCCAGTATATTGAGAGAGGGATGCCTTAGAGACAAACGGTTACTAGCCGTGGGTATGGGAACCAAAAAATTGGAAATGGGACTAGATTTCGAGACATAAAAAAAAGTTGTCCAATTAGCTTAAGCTGTCAACAATGCAAATTGTGTATTTGTGATTTGCCTTCTTCTATAAATAAATATGATAAAATCCTTATGATTTTCTTTTAGGTGTTTTGTTTCTCGCTATCCATATGTAAAGTAAAACCAATCTAGGCCTATTTTGATATTTGGAAGTCAAACTGGTACCTAATAGGACTGGTGATGATGACGATGATGATGTCTTGCGGAGGGTTATGGGACATATAGGGCATACCATTGTGGGCCTGTTATGGTATAATAAATAGAACCCTCGACTTAGACAATGTGGCCACCGAAGCGGCTCGTTAGAGTAATTAATGTTTGCGTATAACTCAAAAGGGTACTAATTATTTTTTCTGGTAAAAAATAAAGTAATAAACACAAAAACACAACAAAGAGGATTAAATAATCAATAAATATATAGGTTTATCTTACATTAGCCCTTTATTAATTTATCTAGACAATACTTACAAGTTATTTGAAATAGCTTTAAGTAATAAAATAAATTAATATAGCAACTAACCAACCTTATTTATAAATATTTATAACCATCTAAATTACAATAGTGTAAAAGTTGTAGACTTTAGCAGTTTATCTTCAATTATTTTGAAGACATACACCCAATCATCACATAAACTTACTATAAAATGAATGGGTCAAAAAACATGAGTTAAAATAGCTTCCTGTTTTCGGCTTCCAGAGGGTAACGTAATTCTTTTAGCATCCACAATGTTGACCAAGTGAACTGGGAATGTTCTTATTTGTTTTCATTAGTAATATTAAGCGTGTACTTTCCAAAACATCTGACTGTATGGGTACATGACTCGCACACTCTCTAAGCTCTAGAACAGATAACACCCAATCATTCACCGCTAACACTTCAATGGGAAAAAGATGGTGACAATTATTTATAAAATGATAACTTTTCCGACCTTTCCGAGAGTCAAAATCGATCGTTTGAAGGTGTTTTAGTTCAGAGTTATAGAGACAAGGATTGATTGAACCTATCTTTCTTATTGCCATATCTATACCACCTCTATGTTATTTCAACTAAATAAAGTTGTAAACGATAGGTTTTTAAAGGAAATTTTCCTAAATTTAGCCTTCTATATACTCCTTAGATTAAGCAGCTAATGACCCTTGTAATAAAGATATTTAATTATAAATATATATTTAAAATGATTGTGTAGTGTCACCCTGAGAAGAATACGATTTTGAGACAACTCAATGGTAAGAGCACAAATGCCTTAGACAAAAGCGCTTAGTGTATCCAAGAGTAATTAAAAATATAAAAATTTGACTTAAAATTGTGAACATCCCATAATCTGTAGCTAATAATAATTTCGATGGATTGTGAATATTAACTTTTTATTTTTATGTCACAGCGTTTAGGTTGTACGCATATGTAGGTCTAGTTATTGCGTTAAGGTGAAGAATGGTGGGTTTTTGAGGAAGTGTTCCTGAATAATTTTTTTTTTGGGGGGGGGGGGGGGGGGGC